>JAPQRQ010000003.1:3759195-3770913 GCA_037367365.1 Apogon talboti
CTCATCAACACGCCAGGGGTTTACACAGCAGAGGACATGAAGGCATAGAAGTCACTAGATGGACAAAACTTCTGTGTCAGGACATGTGGGACAGATAATGGACCACTGCAACAAACGCATGACCACCATGTGTTCACATTCTTCTCATGGCTGTTAACCATTGCTTTGGCCATTTTTCATCAGCTGGAAACCTGTGAAAAAGAGGTAAAATAACCTCTCCCTCCGGTTTATACTTCTTTCATTCGGTTTACAAACGTGTACACCCAATAACACAAATCCTACATCTTCCCCCCCTCCCAGCCTTTAGAGCCCTGCACAGGCCGGATCTTTCTGTTCCAGCCCAACCTGTGCCCGACACAATTACGTCTGAACACGACCCGAACCCGATCAGTTAAATCCAGTTGTTCCCATATATAGATTTTCACTAAATTCACTCGTTTACACATTTGTGGTATGTGAAAGTTACCTTTATTAAATAACTTGTACAACACACACATAAAGATGACGTGACCGAACCCGAACAGCACTCCTAAAATTTTGTCCAAACCCGGCCCAACCTGTCGGGTCCCTTCGGGCTTGGTTCAGGTTGCAGTCCTCTACTCCCAGCCACTGCCCCCCAAAAACTCCCTCTGATCCAGATTTCTACCTTTCAGTCTGACCCTAAACCAAATGACAGAAGTTTAAACCTGAGGGAGAGGTCATTTTACCTACCAGAACAATTACCGTCATTCGTTATTCGGCGTACACGTACCAGAACACTACTGTCATTCCTCATTCGTGTCATTCGTTTTAGGGTATCCCTGTGAAATTTAACATAGCTGTCCTTTCGTCTGTTAGTCCATCCTACTGCACTACAAGTGTTAACTATATTGATAGATTTTTAAATTATTAATATGTCACGGCTGTATTTAAATTTAGCATGGTCTTTTGACAACTTCACGGCTAAAACCAATGTAGGATGCTGGAGGAGCAGTCTTTTTGCCCTTCAGTTGGAGGCGGAGCAAAAAATCATGTGCATGTGACGTCACGTGGCAACGTGTCCATACCTATATATGTATTTGTAAACTATCATGTATAGCAAATGAGATGTTGTACACTTAAACCTACAGGAGGTCTAACTCAGGATAAAGGTACATGACCTGATGCTATTTCATAGTGCTACAGAAAAGTGAAGACAAAATATCACAGTTATGGGAGCTAGCATGTTGCTTTTGTGACAAGCCACAGAGTTGCATCACATAGAACATTAGAACAGCCAGGGGTCCAAGAAAAATTTACCCATATCTCTGGATGCCACATTACTAGGACATAAAAAGGAAATGTCATTCTTTCTCAAGTCATAATGTGTGTATTTAATCATCGCTTGTGTTTTGTTTTCCTGATTTTATAATTGCAAGTATCCTGAAGTATTAAAAATACTTGTTTTTTTGCATAGCTGTCAGTAAGAAACAATTCAAAGTAACAGAGAAAACACTTGCATAAAGGCATCCATAAGTCTCTTTCTCCTATCCACTGTAAATGGTTACAAATGACTTTAGTTTAGTTTTCAGATCACACAAATAAATGTCTTTGTCATTAAATTTAGAATGATAAGCCACACAAAAAAAAATCATTTTATATAGGGGTATTTTTTACGCGGTGGAGATAAAACATAATATACAAAACTAAAAAAATATCTGCTGGTAAATTTTGGTGGTTCTAATGTCAACAGCAATCAGTAATTCAAGCTCTGAGTCGTATATTTAAACCCCCTACTCCTGATCTTGTCAGGAGACTGATTTTGCCCTCCTCTTCAATCATCTCAGTTTTACTATTACTTAGATATTATTTAAATTGACTTTTTTGAATTGGCTGTTGGATGACTGGTGTTTTATTAGGTACTTAGTTTTGGAAATCTTACTTTGTCCCATCAAAATTAACTACCTGCTACTAGCTAAACATTTATCTTGCTGTATGTAATGTTAAGCTATTTGTTATATGTAATACACTTACTAGCATACTAATTGACTTTACTATTAGATCATCTAACCAGCTAACACAGTTTACTATACATTTAGCCCCAATCATGGTGTAGCTAATGTTATTTGCTACAAGCTAATTGTCAAAGCATATTCTGCCTTTGTAGTCAGAGAAATGGTCTAAACTGCAGAATAAGCTGTTTTTGGATAAAGGTTTCTAAAACTTATGAATATTTATTTTCTTTCAGATGCTTAATAAGACACTCTATTTTAATACGCCTAATGCATTTTTACTATTTCAAGCCATATTTCCCAAGGCTTTGACTAAGATCAGCAGAACTTGAATTATATCAGTGTGTTTGTTTCTGCAACAGCAGTTATTCTAGCTTTGCATGTTTTCCGCACATTCGTAGCGTGTTAGTCAACTGATACTTGACCCAGTTTCAAAAATGTGCAAGTGTTTAAGTTAGAAAAATAGATGTGTTAGTTTATATGCTTTTGTGTAGTAGTTGGTGAGAGAGAGAGGGAGAGAGTTGGTGTGGGTGTGTGAGAACTTGTGCTGTGTGTCAGGAAAAGAACATGTGTCAGCATAATTGAATATGCCCAGGTGTCTGTATTTGAGTAAGCAAGATGCTGTGTGTGTGTGTGTGTGTGAGTGTGTGTGTGTGTGTGTGTGTGTGTGTGTGTGTGTCTGTGTGTCTGTGTGTTCGGGTGGGTGGGTGCATGTACTTGAAATGCGTCTTCATAATTTATGAGATTCACACCAAGCTTTCCATCTATTGCAACAGGGGGTCCTCTCTAACAGATGGCACTCAGCACATTTGTCGTACACACTCACACACATGGCTTGTTATTGGATGTCCAAATACTGCGGGTGCTATGAATTCTTGGAAATATTCTGTTATTGTTAGGGGTCCAAGATGCTGGAAAGCAGGAAAGAGCTTATTGGACATGGGCTTATGTTTATTTTGCCTTTCTTGTACTTTGCCCTAAAATATCAATAGAATATACAAAACCTACACAACCAAACAGTCCTATTGTCTGTTGACACATCTGTTTTGTACACCTTATGGCCCAGCATCTTTAACTTGTGCAATGTAGAAATGTTACACCTTTTTTCCTTTGAATCCCACAGCCATTTTTACTTGTGTATACAGCTTTTTCCGCTTTAATCTTCTAGCTTTTAATTTAGAACATGGGTGTCAACCTCATTTCAGTTCAGGTTCCACATACAGACCAATATTGTCTCAAGGAGGCTGGGCCAGTGAAATAATAACACAATGACCTAGAAATAATGACAACTCCAATTTTTTCTCTTTGTTTTAGTGCCAAAAAATTTCAATTACATTATAAAAACGTTTACACTTACAACTATCCTTTAACAAAAAATGGGAATAACCTGAAAATCCTTGAACAATCTAAGTGCAATTTTAACAATATTGCACCTCAGTTTATCATTTAGACATGTACATTATAAGACAGTGAATCTACAAATACACAACACATTTGGAAACAGGCAGCTGGAACTGAAAAAATACAGCATTTAACTTTACACATTTTGTTAGATTTTGTTTCAAATTAAAAATATCAGTTATGAAAAGTGTAGACTTTTTTTTTACATCATATACACAACATGTACTCATGGTTACATTCATAAACATATGGCCAGGTGTTGAAAAAAAGCTGTAACTACACAAAATGACAGCATTATTACAGCTATTTTCATCCCCTGGCTTAAATATATTATGTTCTTCATCGCTGCCATCACTGAGACAGCCATCTCTGTACTCTCGTCTGGTGAAACTCTTGTATGAAGTTCACCAACCTGTTTCCCATAAAGTATTGTTTAATTTGGGTGGATTAATAAAGGGTGGAAATTGCATTTATATACCAGCATGCTGTTTTTAGAATGACTTTACAAATGAACTAAAACTGCATTTCCTAAACGAAATGCTTATGAGTGCTGAAAACCATGTAACTACAGCACTGTCCAAGCAAGTAACATACTGTTAACTTTATGGCTGAATGCCGCTAATTTGTTACAAACTGAAATATTCAAATAACTTTAAAAATACTCGCCACACTTACTCTACTTGAATATGTCAGCTGTAGAAGCATAAAATAAGCTGGCAAATATTTTTCTGAAGTACTGTGGCACAAAATATTGGTTTGTCTATTACCACAGAACCAATCAGCGCCCTTGTTATATCATGTGTAGCCTGGTAACCTGTCACCCTGCTGCCACAGTACTGTGGCAATAAACATGACACATGCCGTATGCCTGTCCAGTTACAGGAAAAGGCTAGGGTATCAGTTACCGGATCTTTTGCGGATTCTGAAGTTTTCATGTCCATACACTTAACATTTCAAGAAATATCTGCATTCAGGTGGAAAGGGGAAAACTGGGTTAAAACGGTGTACAGTGGTCCCTCATTTATCGCGGAGGTTACGTTCTAAAAATAACCCGCAATAGGCGAAATCCGCGAAGTAGTCAGCGATATTATTATATATGTTTTAAGGCTGTAAAATCCTTTACCACACACTTTATACACTTCTACATTTTTTTACGTAACTTCTACCTTCCTTCAGCATGTCCAGAAGTGCAACTTTTTGTGCGATGGTTAGCATCTTCCTCTGCCTCTTGGGTGTGACTGCAGGTGCCTTTGTTGGTGCAGAACGTTTCGTGGACATTGTGGGTTTTGTTGGGGAGAAAACTTGCAAACATACAGCACCTCAGAGTCACACTGCTAGCGATCGAACATTTATGTAAATTTGGGAAGCTGAACACATTCTGTACTGTACAGGAGACACGGCACGGAGGAGATTGATTGACAATGGCCTACAGTCCCTTAGCCAATCAGGACGCAGAACACAATACGTGGGTTCTCCCTTAGCCAATCAGGACGCAGGACACAACACAATGCGCGTTCATACACTGTAAAAAAAAAAAGCATGCAAAATTGCACTAAAAAAAATCCTCGAAACAGCGAGGCCGCGAAAGGTGAACTGCGTTATAGTGAGGGACAACTGTAATACGTATGCCACACCTACAGTATATGTGGTGCTGTACACACAGACAGAGCCACAGGATACATTAAAATCACAGAAGAATGCAGTGAGTATGTGCATGAGGTCTTTCTTCTTCAGCGTGCTGAGTACAAACACACACAACAAGAAGATGGTAGGTTTTGTTATAGTAGTGCTAATAAACTTACATTAGCAGCACCTGCAGCACAAACACAACTCCGCCATTTTTGTTGTTGTCACGTGGTAGCCTACTATGGCGTCATTGTTTCCAAAAAGTGGTGTTTTGAATTTCCATACAGCAATACAAGGGCGGCGTTGTGAGATTTTTCCACCCTGGGACCCGTTTTGCCCCATACACACGACAACGAAATGATGTCAATCCGCAAAAGTTTAATATCATTTTGACCTTTACTCCACATGATACTAGCGTTGTCAGTGCCCTGAAATTGTATTTTGGAGAACGGGTCCCACAGCGGAAAAATCTCACACCTTATGTTGCTGTATGGACGCAAAACTTTTAGAATCTGCAAAAGAAAAATAGCACGAGTTGTCGTCTGGATGTAGCACTGTTTCAGGGCACTGACAACGTTTGTGTCATGTGGATGAAAGGCCAAAATAATATTAAACTTTTGTGGATTGACATAATTTCATTGTCATGTGTAAGGGGCTTATACGCCATATATCACCACAGTACTGTGGCAAAAAGAGACTAATGAGTTCATGTAATAGCAGGGTTCAAATTATATTTTTTTGTCTAAGGGGGGTCTCTGTCTCCAAAAACAAAGTTGCGCAAGTAGCCTTAATATAATTAAACCGACAATATGCACTCTCCCAGAGTGACAGCCACAGACGCACAGGTGGCAGTGGAATCATGCATTTGAAGCAAAGCATTTAGAGCATTTGGGGGCTACGGTTTGTCAGATAGGCTTAATAGTGAAAGAAAAACTGCATTAACCTCCCATGGCCAGTAACATCTTCAGGTATTGAAGTGGCACAGACAGTGAACACCAGCATTTCTCTTAATGTGCCACACTCTCCTTTTAAACAAAAGCGATGAGTGCCAAACACCACAAAAAGATGGTAGCCTATAGACCTACAGTTAAAATATGAAGACAGGATAAACTGCATTAAAATGGTCGAGTGTGTTCATTCAAGCACTGCGCGCATCATTTATGTCAAAAGTACTGTCAATCACATTCTGCATCCGCCCCTGGAGCGCTTTTGCGCTTTTATGTATGGCACAACTTTTGCCCACACACATACACAGCAGACAGAGTGATCGTTGTATACGCATGAATCTATTTGAATTATTTTATATATGGTAATCTCTCTTTTTCTATGGTGTAGGCCGCCCTGAACAAGCTTGATGTAACATCAAACGCAGCCAAACTTTGTCCTACAACTTTGGTGGGCAGAACATCTTTTTGTTTAAGTTCTGCTATTTCCATTGCTCTTTGATGAGGAAGACTGTCACGGTGCAGGTAAATTTCTTTACATAACTGCTTTTGAATCGTGCTACTTACTGTCCCATTGACCCAAGCATCTGAGAGGTGCACGGCAGTCTTTTTTTCACTGAGCAATAGAGTCTTTGCTGCCTTGCCTGGCGTGATGGTGTAGTCCAGCCGTGCAGTGTTCATGCTATAGCAACTGGCCTACCGATGTTCCTTATTTGATTTAACATCTTTCACGATAATACCTCACAAGGATGGAAAATGAACTTTATTTATGATCAAAATCTAATTTGACATTTGAGGGATCCCCAAAGATTTTTGTCTGTGTTGCTTTCATGGGAGCCATGTCCTCACTCTATGGGAGCTGAGCTCCCTCTGGCTCCCATGTAATTCAAATACTGTGTAATCGTATACATGTTGGCTCTCTGGCAACAAAATGTCATTACTGCTTATTGACACAATACAAATGCTAACATTTGATTAGCTCTGTGGCACAGTACTGTGGTAGTAGCCATTGCCATATTGGTTTTATCTAAGTACAACTTACCTTATATACTGTACATCAATTGCTCCAAATTTACACCCTCGTTCTGTGCAATTCCAAACTGGGAGCATTCATTATCTTCAACTGGCTCTAGGTCCATCACCGACTAATCCTACAAGAAACAAGTGTTGAATATGCCCAAACCGCTACTGGGGGAATATATGCTATCTCAGCTGTTTCCGTGGTGGAAAAGGTATGTCGTAAATTTGGAACTGTTGGGGTTATAAACATAGCTCAAATGTAATCCTTACCCTAACCCCCCTTTTCGTAGCATGGTCTCTGACCATGTTGTACCTTTGGCAGAGTGTTCTTTTGCTCATGGCCTGTTTTATATTACCTCCTGTGGGTCATCACTTTGTTAGCTTATGGACCCTTTTTGTCCTTCTGAACATTCTATTTTCAGTCATACAGTCTTAAGTTTTGGTGAGTGTTTGTGGCTTCTTGAATTTCTGGTTGCAGACAAACCCCTATGTGTTGGCCTCTTTTTGTTTCGGACCCATTTGCTGAGCTCCTGGTTGGCTGACTCATGGCTGGTTTGCTAACTTTCATTGTAGGGATGCACGATTTTGGCCAAAAATAAAATCCAGATTTTTTCCTCTAAAAACTCGATTTCTGATTTTGATTTGGGCTGGTGGTGGCATTTTAGCCGGCATGTCGTTTCCGTGTGCAGCTCGCAAGGCAACACACTGCTCCCACTCTGGCGTGTGATGATGTTTGAGGTGCTGAAATAAGTTGGTTGTGCTGCTGTCTTTGACAGATACCGCCTTCAGGCAGAGTTTGCAGCGAGGAATGGTTTGGTCTTCATCGGAAACTTTGAAGCCATACCAATTCCGCATAACCGACTTACTCTTGCTATTTTTAGCTACGAACTTATCACTCTCCTCAGCAAATACCATTATTGTACTGGTGTGGAGACCAAAGACTGTGGAGAGTGTGCTCACAGTTAGGAGGAGGAGCCTCCGGTAGCCTGGAGGCGTGGCCCGGAGACACGAGAGAGATGAAATCGATTTGACAATTACCCTTTTTTAAAAATCGTTCTAATTAAAAAATCTGATTTCAATTTAAAATCGATTAATCTCGCAGCCCTACTTCATAGCAACAAACATAATCACAACGTTTAGTCTTCATAAATCATTGTGTTGTGTTTCTTGATGCTGCACATTAGTTTTCTTGCACATGGGACCTTGCTATGAATTACTGTTCATTTTAATTCCTGCTGGCTGGCTGTGTTGTAATCTTTTTCTTAGTCTATATTTGATCTAGGTTTAAGATGGTATGGGGAATATCTTGATATGGAAATGTACATTTACAATGAAAATACCATTCAATAATAGGTACATACTAAGGGAATACTTATATTGTACAAGGTTGGGGGCTGACTGTTATAGTACTCATTTAAAAATGACACTACTACATTCATCATGACCAAGTTTGGATTAGGCCAGAACATGAATGAAAAACAAACAACTCTGATCATTTTTTATGTCATCTTTATATCCAAGGTGACATTTTTCAAACTATTATTTTCCCTCAAACTCTGTTCAGTTGTCCAGAGGCTTAATATTAGCCATCAGCCACTATTAGGGCCAAATATTGCTGATAATGATAGTTTCTAAACTCTTCTATATAGATGTAGGGCTATATACTGTACTTGTTTGCCTCTTTTCTAATTGTCTGTCTTTGTTTTACAGGATTTTGCTGTGTGTGGGCAGACTTCCTTTTGCAAGGAAATGATTCCACATGAAGTGCGACGCACTCGGCCCCCTGTCGTCCTTGGCGGCAGCAGCAGGTGTGACGTCGTGACGCTCGCCCCAGACACACTGATTTCACCGAACAGCCATTAAAGACCCCAGGACCAGACCAGAACAGACCACCCTACTCCACCCCACCCCACTAACCACGCTTCATATCTTCATCTTTAATTCTTCTTCACCTGATTTTTAGGGCTTTGATTTTATTTGTTGTAATAGAAAAAGACCTAATAATTGAAAAACTTGGGTGAACTGGACAGAGAACAAGAACGGAGATTAGCAAATAAGTTGCTAATATAAAGGACAGAATATCATAAGTAAGGAACAAGTTAGGGACGTGGCAAAAAGGCACAGAGTGAGTAAACAAGAAAAATATATACAAATCCACAAGTTAAGGAAAGGTAACTGAAGCACAGTACACGGAGCTGAGTTGAAACCAACATGAAGTCCAACCAGGAGCGTAGTAATGAATGTCTACCCCCAAAGAAAAGAGAGATCCCAACCAGTACATTAGCATCAGAAAGTCGCTGTCCTACCATACCACCCTCCAGTGACAGCCAGCGCACAGAGAACATGACTTGGCTTGCCAGTGTGGCTGGTAGCAGCGAGAGTGGTGTTGGTATGCACCGTACCTCCAGCCAGTCCGACGGACCCCAATATAAATCCCTCTCATCTACATCAGACTCTTCAACCTCTTCCTCTTCACTGAGACTAGTGTCATCTCTTCCGACAGTGTATACATCCCCCTTGTCACAGTCCACAGTCGGAGGAACTGTCCATTATACCCAACTGCCTCCAAACCTGCAGTTTATAGCCTCCTCTTACCCCACCCCATACACAGGCTACATCTCCCCTCAGCTGCTCCCACCTCCTCCACCACCTCTCCCATCTTCCTCCTCTTTAGCTGTGCAGAGACCCTCACACACAGAGATAGTCTCTGCTCCCTCACAGGCCTCCAAACATGACCAGCAGCAAGCATGTAGTGCACGTACTTCTATGCCTCCTCCACCTACAGACCCCTCCCCTCACCATGTTCAATTGTCAACATCTCCACGGACTCTGCCGTCACCTCATCACCAAGGAGGCATACACCTCCCACCACAATCCCTGCACTCCCACCATACTTTGGGACATAGCATGTCCCAGGTTGTGGTGCAGTATACAGATGGACCCAACAGGAAAGAGGAAGGTGGTTCGAGGCCCAGAGAGCTCCTTAATGGAGAGCTGGAAAGGGGACGGCGGTTTGGAGCGTCCCCTGAGTGCAACATCTCTAAGCCAGGGAGCAAATTACGGGATTCTTTGTCCTCATCAGCATATGAAGCCCGCCAGCTGGTTCTGCCATCAGAATACTCAACCCATGATCCCTCAGGGCTGAGGACCTCTGTCATGCTAATGCCTAACAGCCACGGGGACCACCAGATGGTACCGGCCAGAGCCAGCCCTGAGAAGCAGACAACCTCAGGCCACCCACACCTGGAGAAAGGTGGCATCGTCATGGGCAAACCTGTCAGTCGCACCTCCTCTACTAATACCACATCCTCATTTATCTTTCCACCTCCACTCAGTGTGGACAGCCTGAAAGCTGCTGTCAGTACTGTGTCACCACAGACTGTTATCCAAACCACCCATAACGCTACAGATCCAGTTTCACTGGGGCTCTCTTCCACGAGTATCTATCCACAGCCACCTATTATTGGTTATATTGCAGGTGGCACTGTGAGCCAGCATACGCCAATCAGCTACCACACCAGCCTGCAACAACACTTACTCATTCCTGGCACCCAACAGGTCATTATCCCTGTTAGTGGAGGTGGAGTCACTCCTTTGGAACCTGTAAGCTCCCATGGGACAACATCTACCCAAGCTGCCCCATTTCCTACCACACTTCCACACACATACATTGCTGCCACCACTCCCAAAGGAGATTCTCTGGAGCCATCCCCTAGCAGCCTGTACCACCAGGCTGCTTCAGGTGCAATGGTTCAAGCCCAGCTTCATCTCCCAGTCGTTCCTGCTCCACCAGGGCTGGTCACCTCTTCTGCTCCTCCTCTGTCCAGTACGCCAGTGCCACCCTCACTGCCCCCATACTTCATAAAGGGCTCCATCATCCAGCTGGCTGATGGTGAGCTAAAACGTGTGGAGGATCTGAAGACGGAGGACTTCATCCAGAGTGCCGAGATCAGCAGTGAACTGAAGATTGACTCATCCACAGTGGAGCGGATTGAAGGGAGTCACACCTCACCCAACTTTGCTGTTGTTCAGTTCTCGGTTGGTGAGCACCGTGCACAGGTGAGAACGTGAGAAAAGTTGTGTTCTTATTAAAGAGGCAATCCACTTATTTTACGTGTTAAAATCAGACTAACTCTTCAAAGTATGCATCAAATAATTATTTTCCCGAAGGTGATTTGCATAGTTTTAGACAGATTTCATCAGGCTGATTTGTGTTGTCATCTTATATCTGATCAGTAGATGGGTTTCCATGTAAGTGTTTTGCAAATTTTAACCAAATCTTCACAAAATCAGAAAAAGAAAATGTAAATGTATGTTTTTCCAACCACTATGGTATATACATATTAACAGTTTGTTCATCAACGTCATCATCATCAATGACATCACTCTGCCAGTTAGTTGGTGTTTCGTACAACACACTAGTTGAGGTGTTGATAAAGCAGCTGATACAAAATGTGTTAAAATTCTGAAGCTGGCTTTAACATTTAGGGCGAACTAAACCCCTGGTCTGGATCAGATAATATTATTGCAAGCCACAGTTGCACAGTTTGTCAAGGCTTTTGTCTAACATTTATTTCTGCAGCTCTCCATTCAAGGTGACATTTGATTGCTGCTCCTCATTTAATATGGAATTAATATATTAAATCATTAAACTTTATACCGTATTTTCACAACCATAAGGCGCACTGTATTAAAAGGCGCAGTCTCAGTTACGGGTGCTATTTCTGTATTTAACACATACATAAGGCGCACCGGAT
>JAPQRQ010000003.1:3791193-3806187 GCA_037367365.1 Apogon talboti
AGGGGCTAAGGTTCATTTTTGAGCATGACCTGCACTTTCAGTCAGCTGAAACCCTAATTTGCTAAGATGTAGCAGTTACCTCAACAGATGTGCTTGCTTGGTGGGCCCAGTGTTTAGAGCTTTGTGAATGAATAGGACAGAAGTTGCCCACTTGATCATCTTCACAGGATTAAAAAAAAAAGACTAGCTCATGTTCTAAATGTGGGTTTGAGGTTAATGTGAAGTATGTATTACATAATGATCCTCTGATAGCATGATTTTAATGCTTATAAAGAAGTTCACTCTGTATTTTTGTTCTATCATCATTAAAGCAACAATAGTTTATATCAAACCTTTTAACATTCTCTCTTTTTATGGTACCTTAATTCTAGTTTAGGGTTCCATTAAAAGAGAGTAAAGCTTAATCCACAGAAGCCAATGTCAAAATACACATTATTAAATGTGTTTTAAATTCAGTTCAGACCAAAGAATTGCTGTGAGACAAAATCGCTCTAATGTTTCAGGTGAAGGCTTCAGCCACGTGAACTGGACTGTCTCAGCTCATCTATACTAGGGAGAGTTAAAAAGTTCTCAGACAAATATAATAAAAAGTTCATCAAAATAACAAAACAATTTTTCTACATGAGCTCAATTAGATGTGTGTCATTATTGACACTTTTGCAATCTATATTTCCATCTGTAGATTCCGTCTTTGTAGAATTGCTGCACTGTGAATTTTGAAATGATAATAATTATTTGTCTGAGAACATTTTGAGTCTCTCTTGTATATAAATAATAAATCATATAATAAATTTAGATTTAGAATGTTTAGCTATCACAGGGTAAATCCTGTGTTGACAATCTGGGTTTTCTCTTCTTGTTAGACACTACTTATTTTTAACAGCAGAACAATTCCAAGAATAGACAGGAGAGACCCTATCAACCCTATCGTTTTTGTATGTTTTCACTGTTTCATCAATACTAGAAGGACAGCTGTAGTAAATAAGTCACTATCACTATCCTCATTCATATTTAAATATACTATGAATTACATCCAGTTGCAAAAAAGCCTTAAAAGCAGCAGCTGGAGTGGAAGTACAGAAAGGCATTACTATAGAAATGATGTGCCATCTTGTCTTGTTGCATTGATCTGAACTCGTAAGGTTTCAGAGAGTTGCATTGCAAGTAGTTGTGAGTTTTCAACTTATCCCACAAATCTTTGGTCTGAACTGGGCTGTAGACTTATTTGAAAAGGAACATCTACTGAAACACAGCCTAAACATGGCTCAAATGTAACCCTAACCTTATCATGGGTTGCCGATGACCTGGTGGATGCATGTTAAGAGTTTGAGTTCCCAAATTTAAAAATAAATTTGAGTCTAACATCAGTGATGATAGACGTGTAGTGAGAAATTCTGTATATTATTATTGTAACGTTCCATGCAATATGTAAAATTGTTTCATGCTGTGTGTAACATTACAGTATGATGTTGCATAGTAGTGAGTGTAGCATCAACTGGTGGTATCAAGTGCTTGGAGAAGTGGCGGACACCTCCAGGTATATCTGTTGAGCTTTCTACTCTGCCTCTGTATGTGTGTATCTACATGTTATTCTATTGCAGACATATTTTTAGTTAGCAGTATCATAGGTGGAATTTTTCTCTAGGAAGGGGAGCAGTAACATTTGCATGCCACTCATGTAAAGCTGAGTGTTTGGGACAACTCTGTTGGAGGTGGTGGGAGATTAGCAGGGTGATGGCAGGATGGATGTGTTTTCAGACAGATGAGGAAAAGATGGATTGCTGGTGTTTTAAACGATAGTAATTGTGAGTGAATGAGCTACGCTCCAGATGAGATTTAAAAATGCTTTATTTTTTATAATAAAACAGGGTTTCTCAGATCATCTTCACATTAATGCATTTTCTTTTCCTTTTTCATATTTCCTGAATAGTCATTATCATCAGTAGTAATGTGTGCATGTTTTGCATTATGTGTGTATGTGGCTATGTGTATTTTATTTTTTAACTTATTTATTTCTATTTTCTTTGTCCAGTCCCCCGCTAAAGAACTACAAAGCAGAAACACAACATTTAAATGAACTAGCCACACAGACCATCAAAACTTTTGTTGTTCAATTCAAACAAACAAAAAAGACATTATGAACCAAAGCCAAGTGTTACTCATGCTTTGGTTACTTTAGAGAGCAATAGTATAATAATATTCAGGCACTCTCCTCTTGTATGAGTGAGACACACACGCACAGTCATTCCACTCTCTGCAATAAACATTTAATAATATTCTCTAGCATTACAACCAAAACACACAGCTATCTGTTCACAACATCTCCCCATAGACAGAATACAATTTTGTCTTGTACCAGCAAATGTTTTTAGAAGCTAACATATGACCCCCTCATCATGAAGTACATTGAAATCTTTCAGAATTGCAGTTGCAACTCCAGTTGCTAGTATTTCAGGGAAGTGTTTCATATATGCAGTAACTAAATAAAAACCCCCAAGACCTCTTCTGTCCTAGCTGGTCAAAGTCATAAACCCTGCTGTTTACCACTGTAGGTGAGCAGTGCCGCACTCTTTGCGTGCGACATCGTCAAGTCGTGCGCACCTGAAGCCATCATCAGCAGGAGCAGTGGCGGTGGCGTGATCCCGTGACCCAGCTCTGCTCAATGCCACGTCTCCCTTAGTGACCTCATTAACTTTGTTTCAGGTACCCAATCATAGCCAGCCAGCCTCACAAGCACCTCCTCCTCCTCCTCCTCCTGAGGCGAAGCAATTGATTAACTCTTAATGACAACCGTTAGCTACCTTTTAGCGTGGCCTGGATGCAGCAAAGGCCGGCCTCCAACTGCCTGTTTCACAACTCAACTTTTTGATATTTGGTCATCTTTTCACTACTTGCTTGTTCTTAGCTCACACAGCATTAATTTTACGTAAATCAGCATGGAAATAGTAGTCAAAACAAAGCAATCTGAAACATTCTTAACATGAGAGGGAATGGCACATCATAGCAAGATTTTACCTTTTTTTTTTTTTTTTTAAATTTGATGTAGCTTTGATAATATTTGGACTTTTCCAAGATAATCCCAAGTTTTTAGCTCCTGTATCAGATCATGCAATACTTACATTTATTTCTTCTCCTTTGCTGTGCCAAGTGTATGTAGCATAGTCCTACTTCAATGTCTCATCCTTCTTATTGGCTTGTGTGTGTGTGTGTGTGTGTGTGTGTGTGTGTGTGTGTGTGTGTGTGTGTGTGTGTCACATCTGGAAAGACAAGAGTCAGGATGTGTGTGAACAAAATACCAACAGAGAGACTGCCTGTGCCTCTCTGTTTTCCTGTCGTACTGTTGTGGCCTTCCTAAATTTATGAGCGTTTGTGTGTATGTTTGCTTCATACATGTGTACCTGGCGTTCAGATGTTTATGAGCGTGATTGAATATGTCTATCTGTGTGTTTTCTTCTATAATTGTCTGTGAGATCATAAACCCTGACCCTCAGTGGTTCATGGTGAGACCCACAGAAAAAAAGCAACCTCATTGTTAGTGGGGACCACTTTTTATAAAAAAGTAAAAAAAAAAAAAGAAAAAAAAGAAAAAGAACAAGAAAAAAAACAATCAACCAACAGAGATGCACATGTAAGTAGATGTAAAAGACTTGATAATGTTTCAGCACTTTCTAATTCTAGGATGGTCTTGGTCTAACCCCTCTGTCTCAGACCGATACCCTCCCTAGGGGTAACATTCATTGAAAACAGAGAGAATGAGAGTGGAAATAAGAGATAGGTGAATAGGGATGAAAAAAAGAGATGGCTCAGTTTAAGTTTGCACATCACCTTGCCGTAACCTTGTGTTTTTCTGTCTATGCTCCATCTCGCTTGGCGCCCGGCGCGTTCTTGGGTCCAACGGGCCGAGGTGTTAGGTGGTTCCTTGGTTCTTTTCTACTAGGAAAACCTTTATTTTTCCTCATGGAATGCATCTTTTCTTTTGTCGTGTTCAAGTTTGTTTGTAATCTTTTCCACCCTGCTGTGCTAACTGAGCTGTGCCGTTCTGTCAGTCTTTTATTTTTTTATTTTTGTCCACATCCACTTTGAGATTAATTTTGTGAATACGCAAGTTTGGCACAGTTTGTTTTAGTTAACGCAGTGTGAAAAAGATGCACACAAACCCCTACTTTTGTTTGCATTACCTTTGGCGCAGGAGCTTTTTATTTGTTTTTGGTCTCCTTGTAGCACTCAATATAATGTCAGGGGACTTAAAACTATGTAGAGAATGTGTCATTGTTGAGTTTTTATGACAAGCTTCCTCACTGGAGGAACACTGCTAATGTTGTCATTTTCTTTTTTTTTTAAATTGGCTTCTTGCACAACTTGATAAATAAAATGAATGTTGGTGTGTGAGCTTTGACTTTCTGATCAGAAAAAAGGCATGTGTGCTCTTTATTTCTTGATATTTGTACTTTCATTTTGCGAAAAAAAGATGTGTTTTTTGGCACTTTGTTGTGTTTTAAAAGTGAACAGAATTTGATCAGAATTCCTATTTTTTTCTGTCTTTTTTTTCTTTCTTTCTTTCCTTTTTTTGTATGATGTCTTGTTAATGTCCATAGCGCTGGATAACCAACTCAGGCAGAAAGAAAAAAAAAACTTAATAGTTTAGTGTCACCCCAATCAATTTACATGGTGGGCTGTTTGATATGGGTTATAAGATATGTAAATTTCTTACATATAATTTGATATGATTAACAAATGTCATTATTGACAATTAACTATAAATTATTATTATGATATTATGTGTATTATGCTGGAGATGGCTTAGATTTCTCTTCAGTGTACTGAACATCTTCGGTCTGCCACTCTGTGCGAGGCGGAGTGGGGGTGGGGGGGGTTAGCCTTTTATGGTTCATGACCTCCAACCCTGCCCACTGCCACAGAGGGGGTGGAGCCTATCTTTTGGCTGCAGCTCAGTTGATTCCTCTCCCCTGTTCTGAACACTCATCCCGGACGGAGGCTTGCAACTAGTCTGTCGAGATGTTTCTCTGCTTTCTGTGACACTGAGTACTGAACTGAAAGTTGCGGAGACGGTGGCAGAGCTGGACGTCAACACAGACCTGAAAGGACAGCCTGCAGGGGTTGGGGGAAGGGGAGGGGGCTGCAGCAGCAACAGCAACAGTTCCCAGCCAACTTGTCTGTACTATATTGTACTCACCAAGTCCCTGTGTCTCACCACCCCTTTCCTCTATAGCAGTGGAGAAACGCTGTTGGTGTATGTATTTGACATCTGTACAAATGCACCTCTTTGAAAAAGAAAATGAAATCTTGACATATCTGGAATAAATGGGCAACTTGTGTTTTTATTTGGAAACTGAGACTAAGAACAACAGTAGACTCAAGTACTGCTCTTATGTACAAAGAAGAGGTACTTACACTTCACTTGAGTCTTTCCGTTTTATTCAACTTTGTACTTCTACTTTGGTATATCTACTACATTTCAGAGGCAAGTCTTGTGCTTTCTATTGTATTTATTGGACAAGTTTAGTTATTATTTACTTTAAGATGAAGATTTTGCATAGTGGAGAATATCAAAAACTACTAAAAGTACAATAATTCACAAAAATCACGTGCAACTGGAACATACAGTAAATATGTAAACAGCATTAAAAAGAAAGTTTGAAGAAAAAATTTCTACAGACCAAACAGTTTTGTGTTTAGTGTGACCTCCCTTTGCACTTTACATGTCATAAAGTCATTGGTGAAGATAATGAGATTTATTGTTCTAGTCTGAGAAATACATGTGTACAACCCTAAGACCATGGCCTGAGAAGATGCCCTAACACTGCACTGCACTGTACAACACACTCTGATGTCTTACTTAAAGCAGTGTGTAGTCAGCTCATTTTTCATTTCTCTGAGTGAAACTGCCGCTCTACCAAATATTGCTGTTTCCCCTCTAAATTTCTTACCCGGTTTCATTTTAATAAATTAAAATCTTTGCCAAATATCACAGACTGGAAAAAAGTAAGAAAAAAAATTCTGTGTTTCAGCACCAGTCTATGGTCAGAACAAACCTGACACACACATCTGTGACTCATTAATCATGTGATGGGTCTGTGTATAAAAGAGAAAGTCGACTAATTGAACCTGTCTCCGACAGGAAGAACACTGATGTTTTAACATTAATTTAATCATGACATGTATAATAATCTACAAGCCCTACTAAACCAATTCTTAAATAAATACTTTAATTAAAATTTTGCAGTTAAGTAGGACAACTACTTTTAACAGTACATTTTCATGGAATACATTATATTGGTACATTTACCTGAGCAAAGGACCTGAATACTTTTTCCACCACTGGCTGTAGTCCAGACCTGCTCTCCAGACTGTCTGGAAAAGTGCGTCTGGGGGCAGAAAAGGACAAAAATCTGACACTTAAATCAAATAAGAATGCTAAGAGGCTCAGGTTATCTTTAAAGTGACTGCTAACTTGCTTTTACAAAAAGGATCTCAATTCTTTCACCGCTGAAGAAAAATGAAACATGTCATATGTACATCTTCAAAAGTCATACTACATTTTATTGTCTGCACTGATTTGGATGGATGTGGACACTGAACTAGCAGCAGATAGCCCACTCTAGTGTACACATATGCGGAATAGCATCACCTCCACTGTGTGAAAGCTCATCTATCAGTTGAATTCTGTGTTTCATGTCAAGACAAATGAAAATTTTTCAGCCCTCTGTCCCACCTTTGTCCTGCTCACCATCCAAGTACATCACACAAATAGCAACAGCAGAAAGGGAGAAATACAACAATACAGTCCAGAAGTGGGAAGCAATAGGGTACAATTTCTCTGTTACTGTACTTCAATAGATTTTTCAGGTATCTGTACTTTACTTTTTCAATTTTTCTCCCTGGTTTTTAATAGAAATATCTTTACTTTATGGTCTTTCATGAACATGTGCTTGTTTCAATGCATGTAAGAAGAAAATGTTATATTTTGAAACATCAAGACTGATCTAACTTAAATGGATTGAACAGTAACACATAGGAAGTCTGTCAATGTGTCAGTTACATAAAAAAACAACATAACTGACAAAACAAGGCTAAAACCCCTTCTTTGTACTTTTACACTGCAAGTACATTTCGGAGCTTGTGCTTTTTCACTTTTACTGCAGTACAGACATTCACCCAGTACTTTTAGCTGTACACACCTATTTGTACTTCTGCTTGACTAAACAATATGTTTATACTTTCTCTGGCACAGCTCTGTGTAGTAATACATTCAAAGTCGCTTAAGCTGAAACTGTTTTTCCAGTTCAATACAGAGATGCTCCAGTCTCCTACAAAATCTGGTTCCAAAACCACCAGACTGTTTGTAGCCGTTTTGTTTCTAAATCTCACATTGTTTGCCCTGCAGAGAGGTCAGCTGAGGCAGAGTCCACAAAATTTCAGTTGTCATGGAAACTTTGTCCCAAATGTTATGCACAGTATTTTAGGTTGGATTTTTTTTTTCTCAAAGTGTTTAATTCCCTTCTACCACCACTTCCTCAAATATCTGGTGTAAAAAAACACACTATGTAGCTCTTCAGTGCAATACTGTGGGACTCGCTAACAGTGAAATTAATTAAGATGATTGAGACATGGTTTATCTTTCCTGCTGCTCATGCCGTGTAGTCTCTAATATGTAAAATGTCTCAAACCCAAATGTGCTCACTTTGATCCTTCTCACTGCCCACATCCACAAACACAAAAGGTGTGGAGACATTTAGTTTGACTGTTATTGCATACATCAAAATAACAAACAACGCCACTCAAGAAATTAGCAGAAGGTCCTACATGCAGTTTATTGCCATATGATCTTTCCAGTGACAGTTTGAGGAAGACGTCTCTGGATTTTGCATAAATTATTTCCAAACAGTGAAACACCAGCAGTTTCTCCATGGAAAAAACAAAAAAAATAAACCAAACCAACACACTATCAGTCTTCTCCTGCAGAGGGTGTTTACATGGATGTATTTTACAAAGCTTGCATTATTTCAAATGCTTTTGATATTCAAATGAACAGAGCATTATGAAGGACTTGGTTCCTCCATATCCCCAAACACTGAGAAGAACATACTGTACAATGTGTACATTCTTAGTCAGTGTTGGCTCATAAAGTGAGTATTTATCCAGTCAAAATCATAAAATGTACACTTTGTAAAGTGTATTTGTGGTGTCTGTAACATGTAAATACACTCAATGTGAGATGAATGCATCTGACAGAATGATTGTAGTCTAATTTTGGGTTTAGTTGATGCACAACCTGCAGGAAATTAGCAACCTTTTATCCAGCAGATATCCTGAGAAAGGTCAAGATTATGCATGATGCCTGCATATGTGATTTTCTCCTGTGTGTGTTACACCACTGTCCTAACCCCATGTAACAGAAGGACAATGCTTTTTAATGTATTCTGTGTGAGTGTGAGTGCTGAGTCACGTGTTGTGGCCCCATTAGGTGAACATTTGGCTGGACTGTTGTGTGACGCGGATGAAGGTGGTTCTCCTGCTCAGCTCTTTGAGCTTGGCAGCGCCCACGTAGGTGCAGGTAGAGCGAAGACCCCCCAGTACATCACGGATGGTGTTCTCCACGTCGCCTCTGTATGGGACTTCCACTGTCCTCCCCTCAGACGCTCTGGAAACCAAGGCAAGTGGAAGATACATCAGTAATAGCACAGTGAGAATATGGTATTCGTAGTGTTGTAGTAACACAGCTGAGCTTGAGATGAAGAGGACTCTATGGACATGTTGCATGTTATTGTTTATATCTGGTAATCCCGCACATGTGCAGTACGGTGGAGGGCAAAAGCACCACTCCCGCTAATCACAAAACACAGCTAAGCAACCACTGCTGTTGTCGTTTAAAACACATCTGCTCAAAAAGGCAGAATCAAAGAGATAAGTATGACTCGTTTAGATCACCTTTGTGCTGATGATCGCGAAAGGTACAACACAAAGCTAACAGTATTTAGCGAAAACCTCCAGACCCATTTCAAATATCTGACGAACTGTCTTTGACGATCCACAGAAATGGCCTCAGTATGGGGCCATCTATAACTACCTCATCAACATGCCAGGGGTTTACACAGCAGAGGACATGAAGGCATATAAGTCACTAGATGGACAAAACTTCTTTGTGTCAGGACATGTGGGACAGATAATGTATGTATGACCACCGTGTGTTCACATTCTCCACATGGCTGTTAACCATAGCTTTGGCCGTTGTTTGTCAGCTGGAAACCTGTGAAATTGGGATACCTTAAAATGAATGACACCAAATGACGAATGACAGTAGTCGTGGTAGGTTAAATAACCCCTCCCTCCGGCTTATACTTCTGTCATTCGGTATACAAGCATGTACACCGGATGACACAAATCCTACATCTTCCCACCTCCCCCTTCCAGCCACTGCCCCCCAAAACCCCCTCTGATCCAGATTTCTACCTTTCAGTCTGATCCCTAACCCAAATGACAGAAGTATAAACCGGAGGAAGGGGTTATTTTACCTACCAGAACAACTCCCGTCATTCGTTATTGGGTGTACACATACCAGACGACTACTGTCATTCCTCATTAAGTGTCATTTGTGTCATTCGTTTTAGGGTATCCCTGTGAAATTTAACATTGCTGTCCTTCTTTCATCTGTTAGTCCATCCTACAGCGCTACAAGTGTTAACCATATTGATAGATTTTTAAATTGTTAATATGTCACGGCTGTATTTAATTTTACCGTGGTCTTTTGACAACTTCACGGCTAAAAGCAATACAGGACACCGGAGGACCAGAGTCTTTTTGCCCTCCAGTCAGAGGTGGAGCAAAAAATCATGTGTGTGTAACATCACATGGCAAGGTGTCCATAGATTTTATTCCCAAACCAGTCAAGACCACAACTGCTGGGACTTCAGTAAACTGCCTGTACATCATCTGGTTTATTTCTTCATATCAATCTGTCATTTGATGTAAAACAACCAGTTTCAGCAACAAACAATAATTGATTCATTTATAATGTAATGTTTTTGGATAAGAAGCTGTACACTTTCATCACCTATGTATGTGTTTCAGGACACTAGTTTCAGTTGTTTGCCAGCTGTCACCTATAGCAGGCTAGATATCATTAGCCTCATAGCATAATTACATTGTCATATTTTTAATCAAAGTTTGATATTTGTATAAGTTTACTCTCCTAATACTGCTGCTTCATTTTGCATCATTGGCTTTGTCCTGAAAAAAGTAAGACATAGGCAATTATGCTATGAGGCTACTAACATATATTGAGGGATGTAGTAAATGCAGTGTTGTCAGATTGAGGGGATGCAAACTATTGCCACAAAATCATATTTTTGCTTCTGATGAACAAAGGTGAGACATACAGAATGCATAAATCTATGCAGCTAATCTGTATAAACTTACATCAGTTAGCTACCAAATTTACCACATTTAATCACCTTAAAAAGAACTTCAACTCCAAATTAAAGCTAATGCTGCTAGTGCTAGGTGCTTTGTATGTGTATTAGGATAGGTAAAATTCAAAGACCACATTTCCCTACAGAGATAATAAAGTGAGTTAGTTAACCCTTTTTAAACCCTTTTAACCTTTAATTATAATACTGAAATCCATCTTTCCTCATGTCCCAAACATCCTTTTTTGTTTCAAGTAAAAGCTGTCAAAATAATAAAATTAATGCTGTGAGTTATTTCTTTGTAGTTCCAATGTAATAACCCTGAATCATGACTGCAAAATGCAAAACTACCAGTTTATATTTACTTACCTTACTTAAAAATATCTGACCTATCATCAGGAAGCATACTGGTCACCTGGAAACACTTGCTTTCTGTATAATATAACTATAAATCAGGACTACCAAAGAGGTTTACATTTGGTACTAAAAGAACATGCAAGTACAAATTCAGTTCATATGCAGTGAATATGAAAACACATTGCATTTGTGAATCCTTTCATTAAACTGATATCATGAATAAATGGAATCTCCAGCGGTACAGTAGATTACATTGAATTAGATTAGATTAGATTAGATCGCTGCTGCTGATAGAACCACATTAATAAATTCACAATAACTGTTATTTACATCTTGTTCACTCACCTGTACTCTGCAACTCCTCCCACATATTTTTTCATGGCAGTGTCAGAGCTCATGCCGTAGAAGAGTTTGTACTTCTTGCCGTTCTTTTCAATGACCTCTCCTGAGCACTGGTCGTGACCTGCCAGCATGCCTCCCATCATCACAAAGTCTGCCCCAGCGCCTGCAGAGCAAAGATGTGTACACAGGCTTTAACTCTGAAACAGTAGTTACAGTATAATCTGGGATTCATCAAGAAAATACGTACCAAAGGCTTTAGCTACATCCCCTGGGCAACTGCAGCCACCATCCTGAACAGAGAGAAAAATAAATCAAATTTTACATAAAATTCCAATCAAAACCAGGGAATTTCTTGATTTTGTTATGTTTGGTTTGTTTTCTTTTAAGCTTTTGGAAGACTGAGGACTCCCTCTGCTGGTAGGACTGTAACATTATTACAAGCAACATGATACATTCAATCTCTCCGGAGTTGGTTAAAATGTAGGTCTGTAGTTCATTTTCCCTTTTTTGTCGCATTTAGGAAACACTGATTATATTTTAGAGTTGTACATTTATACCCCTCATGTTTGTGCCTTAGCAATTAATACATGGTCTGGAGAATAAGCAGCTGCATCAAGAAAAGGAACCAAAGACTGATTGGTGATTGGTTCATTGCCCTGAATAAGTATTTTTTTTAATTTTATAATTTTTTACAAAAAATGTGTACAGTGATGACAACTTACAGAAATTATGTGTCCTTTGAGTCCATGAGCTGAGTCAGCACACTCTATTACAGCACTGAGCTGTGGGTAGCCCACTCCAGTCTTGATCCTTGTCGTGCACACAGACCCTGAAACCCAGTTCACAGTGAAAACAGAGAAGTTCATCTTCATGCACCTACTGGATCTCTGTATTCTTATATTTAACTACATCTACAGGAGCCTCTGGAGTCATGTGTATGTGAAGCATCCTACATTATTATGAGGGCTGGAAGATGTATTCCAGTGTTCCTATATGTGCTTTACTATTAAATTATGTTTTTGATTTATTTTCCTGCTGTATTCATGTATATGTTATATTTTACTGCTGTACATGTTTAAAATATAGCTCATTTAAACTAAGTTGTGACCTGTAGATTTCAGCAACCATTAAAATCTAAAGAGCCTTTTTTTTCAGAGTCAGATGGAAAATTGCCTGATTGTACACAGCTCCTAGAATCAGACAAAGTTGAAGACATTGTTGAAGTATTTAACAACTTCTACATTTTACCATGGTGGTTATTCTGTTGTAGCCTACTTATGATCATTTTGCACTTTAACTTTGCATTTCTATTACAATTATGCAATGTTTGCTTAATTTTTGTTCTATAACTTTGCAAAAAAAAAAAAGGCACCTGATGATGAAATTAAGGAAAATAATTTTATTCAATTTGACAAGGCTGCTCATTTTTACAGATGGACAATGTAAGAATGACTTAAGGCTGATGAGAATGACAGCACAACGATCAAAAATAATTGCAATTCCTGCCCATATGTTTCTTAATTGCTTTTGGTAAAGCCACAGTGAGCCACTGGAGATAAGTTAAAGAGCCACTTGTGACTCAGTCAAAATCAGCACATTTAGAAATAGGTGGTTTTCACTGGACAGGAAGGGGAAGAAAACTGTAATGTGAAAAGTAAATAAAGCTGTCCCAGCAAATGTAGTAGAGTAAAAAGTAGAATATTTGGCTGTGAGAGGTAGTGGAGTGGAAGAATAAAGTAGCATAAACTGTTAATAGCCAACATTTGGTTGAGTAGAAGTTCTTAGTCACATTCTGCCACTGATTCTCCTCAGACACTCTCAGGCAGTCACACTCACCTGGCCCGATGCCTACTTTGATGATGTCTGCTCCAGACAGGATGAGCTCCTCCACCATTTCTCCCGTTACCACATTACCAGCCTGCAAAGCACATACAATAATACCGATATTTTAACATAGATACATAACATCCAGTCAAGCCACAACTGCTAGATCCAAAACACTTCTCTTACCATGATGGTATGTTTGGGAAATCTTTCTCTGACCTTCTTCACAAACTCCACAAAATACTCTGAGTAACCATTGGCAACATCCAGACAGATATACTTGAGGGCAGGGATGGCTTCCAGGATGGCACACAGCTTCTCCAGATCTGCATTGCCACTGCCTGAGCTGGCCGCTACATGCTGTGTGGAGAGGTCACAAGACAGTACTTAATGGGGAATCTAACATGAAATAACAAGACCCTTATGAATATGAATGATATATGGTTTAATTATTGTGCAAAGAAGGCACATGATCTTACCTCTAGACATTCAGGATGATTAGCAGCAAAATTTTTCCAGTCTTCTAGGGAGTAGTGTTTATGGATGGCTGTGAAGAGGGTGTGCTGAGGAGAAACAGAGCCAGGGAGGAGGAAAGACAAGGAGAGAATGAACGGGACACAGATGTGGTCCTGATATTTTTGGCAAATCAATCACAAAATTTTAACCTTCCAACATCCAACAGGTGAATGGTGATGTTTAGGGTTGCATCTGAGCCATGTCAGTAGCAACTCTTTTCATGACACTCAAAGCTGTGGTTGGGTTTAAACATAGCTCCTTTGTAAACCTAACCCTAAAATGTATCACCAGTGACCTAACCCCAAACACAAGGTTAGGGTTAGGCTTATAACAGACGATTTGAAAAGACAAAACATGTATTAGACTGACTTTGAATGGAAACAGTTTCTAGTTTCTGTCTTTAACATGTGGCATAAACACATGTATTAAATGGAACCCTAATATGAACCCAAACCATAAGCTAGCACATAATAAGAGTAATGCCAAAGCAGATAAATTAGACATCATTTCCTAATATCTGTTTGATATGTGGCTGAAAAACCCCATCTCCAGTTTAAACAGTAATCAAATGTAACCCCCTTACTTGAACCCCAATCCTACCAGTATACTTAAAATCAGTCACCAGTGATCTGGTGGATGTTAATAGGTTTACTGGAGGGGGTCCATATCCCCAAATGTGTACATTCATTGTCCACTCACAGACAGTTACATTGTACCATGTCTGTATTATTCATCGTCCCATGTGTATTGCACAACTCCTCATCCAGGTTGATGGGATGATTAGTGGAATCACCTGTGTTAAGTGAACAGTTAGAACCAATACATGGCAGGACTTTTACTTTATGGAGTTGGGATTCTCCACCACTGGATAGAAGGTGCATGCTAACCCTTAAAGGCCTAGAATTTTTTTATAGCAACTTCTATATGGATTTTTCTCTTCATACAACCTTTCCTAAGGGATTTCATCATCATTTATCATAATATTATGCTCTGAATTTTGCATGTTTCAGTGGAAATCTGCCATCTTCCTATGTTTAATTCACTGACCAAGAACTCCGGTTCATAACAGCCCAGAGTGAATTCAAAGGATGCTATATCAGACCACAGGAAACAGAATAACTGAAGAACATTACTTTTTCTGAAAAATATGTCATTAACTGAACATAATAAGAGGCATCAACAACCTCCGTCATTTATCAATCTACATGGGTTTTACTAGGGAATCAATGTTACAGAAGATGATGGTGTTTCCACGTTCACTACAGAACCTCTGAACATCCAAATGGGTCAGTTTTGATGATGATGAAATTGCATTTTACCCCAGTTATTTAAATTTGTTGGTTTAGGTCAGGGGTGTCAAACATACGACTATATAGGCGCCTAATCCGGCCGGCAAAGAGTCCGCATTTCTGATAGTAAGTTGGATTCGTTCCCAGTATGGGTTGGACTCCACCAGGGCTGCCCTTTGTCACTGATTCTGTTCATAATTTTTATGGACTGAATTTCTAGGTGCAGCCAGGGAAAGTGG
>JAPQRQ010000003.1:3839889-3854981 GCA_037367365.1 Apogon talboti
CGCGGTTCCGCAGGATGATCGTACAGCCACTTCATTTTCTCCTGAGCACCTTCAAGGTTCTCTCTAGCCATCGCCCCTGCCATATACAACCGATGCCGAAACCCGTTAACAAAGTCGATTAAGTTCTTCAAATATTAATGCAATACAGGTATTTTCGTGAATTAGGGTCTTGAATAAAAGTTTGTAACTAAAAAAAACCCATAATGTCCTAAAACCTTCCACATTAATTAAAATTCGAGGAGCCACATGCCATCACAGGCTCACAGCCGTTACCCATTATTTGCTTAACATGACATCTTTATGGTGTGGACAAATGCCTCCTTTAGAGATAGGTCTTGTTCAACTGAGCTGGTATAGACAAAAGGTCAACACCAAACATTATCTAACGCCCAGAGCATTACATAAGTGTGTTTTAAAGTGCAATAATCCAGCTACTAATGAAGCCTTGTTACGTACAGTAGGTTGTCACAGGAGGATGACTACACTGTTCACACTTATTAAATAATAACCTTAGCGCAACTATTGGAACCAAGAGCAATACTTTTACATAAGGGATAAAGGTCTTCACCTGCATATATATGAAACTAACATACATACTGTATGTTGTATTTCATTTCTACATAACTTTCCATTTTCTGCCTCATTTTTCTTTTTTAAAGGATCAGCCACTGGTACTCTGTATTGTGCATACGACAAACAAATAAACCTGAACATTATCAGCAATTTCTATGTATATTTCAGTAACAGATTCTGTATGTTTCGATGATTTTGTTTATTGTTGATTGCTATCATTTTTAAGACCATTAACCGTCAACTAAAATTTCAATTTGTGTAAATAAAAATGCAGCTCATGTAATTCAATCGAGGTGCTCTACCTGTTGGTGGTGGCTGGGCTGGGTTCCTCTCCACAAAGCTCTGAGTACCAGTACTGGGCCGTGTTTTGGTTGTAGTCTCCAAACTCTGCCTGTGCCAGCAGTGCGCTCAGCTCCTCGGCTTGTTCTGAGCCCATGCGCAGATGGCCGTTGTGCAGATCCTCCTTCACGTGCATGAAGAATACATGTCTGATAGATACAAGAGAAGAACTTTGGTTAGCCTTTTTTTTTTTGTTGTTTTTTTTTGTTTTTAAAATGTGACTGTGGTTAAATTATCAAAGACAAACACTGAAACCATGCAAAAGGTGTTCGTCATAATTGCTTTTTCCACCACTGTACATATCTGTTGAGTAGTCACAATGCCTCACTTTTTCTTTTTTAATCTGCTCTAAAAGTAGAAGTTAAGAGGAAACTATGCTAAATGACACTAAAAAAAATAAAAAATAAAGAGGTAGTGTGAGCTACAGAATTATAATTATAGTAACAAACCACTGACTCCTGGTATTGCCAGGAAAAAAACATAACGTACTGCATACTTTTAATACCCCTCGGCCAAATATAGTGCAAGACTCTATTGAAAGTTACTACCCTATAATTTACATTAGACTGTCTTTGTGTAAATTTGGTGCGGAAATCTCAATGCATTGTTCAGATAATGTGATTATGTCGTTGAAAGGACATGTCGCGATTTGACCTTGAAAAAGGAGGCCAAGGTGACCTATTTTCAATAGGCTTCTGCTCCATGCTAAAATGCATCCACAGTATAAATTTGGTGCCAATATGTCAATGCATTCTTCAGATAATGCGATTACGTTGTTGAATGGACGGACGGACAGACAGATGGATGACAAAATGATTACAATACCCCTTTTGGCCCGAAGTTGGCAGAGAGGTAAAAACTACATTTGGAAAATAAAAATAAGTCATGGTGGGTCCTTTGTTTTGGATGTGAGGAATTCTTCAGCAGGAGATGGCGTCAACATCCTAACTTACCCAAGCCTTACATCATGAACAAAGCTGAACGAAAGTAACTTATGCAGATCTTTCCCTTGGGATGACCTATGACCCACTAACCTTAAGGAGATTGTTGTTCCATTTGCACACACAGGCACAAACCAGTCGGACAGCTTTCCATGAGCCTATATTACACAGCTCAAGTTGTTTTGCTTCAGTTGGAGTATCAGTTATAAACATCTCCCTGACTTCCAGGGCAATTAATTGAGCCCTCCTCATCACACAATGCTTTGACTATAAAACATAGACCAAGTGTACCAAACTCTCACCTACAGTAACTTGTGTTCAAAGAGCTGTAGACTGTAGAATATTTTGGCCCACCGCACCCTGATATGATAGACGAAAGGCAGACTACGCCTGAATCTGCTTGTTATTTCCGCTAAAACTCTCCCTTGGGCTGTAGTTCTCTTTGAAGCATCATACAAAGAAAGACTTTTAATTTGTGCAAATCAGGCCAATCAACTGACTGCAGGATACTAAACATGATTTACAGGGCACAGTTGGAGAGGAAAGGAGAGGATGGCAGTCATCACCCTTTACAAAGTTTACTGTATATAAACTACAAATGGCCAGTACAACAAATGTAGTTGTTTTAATATACATTTTTCTTTCTCTTTAGAATTTTGTTCACATTCTCAGCAAAAACATTTCAAAATATTAGAAAATTTTGTTTTACATAATTTTACTCAGATTTAGATTTTTAACAAACAGGTCATCATTATAACTGATTTGAACGTTCTTCTGCTAAGTGTGCCATGCTCTGACTGTAAAGACTAATTAAAAAAAAAACAAAAACAGAATGTTTCATCTTTTAGAATATAAACAACTCACAAGGTCAGCATCTGACTCTTCTCTTTTGAGAAAGCAACCACCTGGTTTCATTAAAAAAAAAAACAACAACCTTTAATTAACACATTTGCCATTCAACATAATTGAGTATAGCAGGGATACATAGATAATGGCCATTGCTGGCCTCGTTTACTAACATTGACTATTAGGAAATAAGATGCCATTTCAGATGATTTTCCTTCTTAAAAAACTGAAAATGTATTTGTTCCCATGGGTGAAAAATGTAAACAAAAACAAATATCAGTATAATCAGCCAAATTGTAAATTTGGCTTTGAATTTCCCAATTGGTACATCCTTAAACTGTCTTGTGGGACGCATAGAGGACATGATATCCAGCTGAAGCTGACGTCGCCTGTTGTCTTGTGGGACTGGAATGCAGACTCATCAGGGAACACCGAACACATGTCCAGTAACAGACACACCTAACAGACGCAGGCCCTCTGCTTCCAGGGAACATCAACAGCAGAAAAAGCAGCTGTGAGGCACACCAACTCCACCCCTAACAAAGCCAGACCACAACAACGAAGCCTCATAGCTGACTAGCCTCAGGCATAACAAACAGTGCTTTGATATGGTGTTAAACATCCCATTCCCCTCAATGTGCACACACACACAAACACTGTGCTCCATTGTGTCAGGCCCAGCAGGAGTCATGTGATGGAGCGCTGCTACCTGCCTGATGCAAACAATAGGGCCAACTTGACGGAGGTTACTACAGGGCGCCAACAGAGGGTTACTATAGGGCAAACTGCGGAGGTTACTATCGTTCATCTGGGAGATGATAAATGTTTAATGTCAGTCACTGTGCCATTATGCAAGGCATTTAATATCTTTAAAGCTTTGACCAACAATTTCTTGCTTGTTAGTTATTAAACAATGTACTATGTTCTACATCACACACTGGTTCACTTCAGCTAAAATCAGGAGGAAAAGGTCAGAAAAATACACACCTTCCTTCTTCAGCTCTGCGTGTTCAGATGGAAATAATAGATATTATCAAATATTATATGCATTTCTAAATTTCTGGGTTGAATAATGGAGTGGAGCAGTAGAATCAAGCAATATCTATTAAATGTTAAATCTCTACCTAAGAACATATTTTCTACAACCTTTGTTACTGTACATGCAGCTCTAAGTTTCATCTTTTCAGACCACATGAATTACAATATAGTGGAAGATAATTATGGAATATTTTCCCAAAAACCTATCATGCTTTAAGCAGCCATCTGTAATAGCATGGACCATTGCACTACTGAGCATGACATCTGACTCCTGCTCTGTATATGCTCACATATGTATAAACAGGTAGGGGTGTGTGTGTGTGTGTGTGTGTGTGTGATTAGTTGAGCTCAGGCCATTTTTCCAGTCACTGGACAAAAACACCAATTATAGGCTGTGCAGTGCAACAGGTTTACAGGGCTGGGACTGAGGTAACTACAGTTCATCCATCTCTTTCCTGTCTGAGCACTCCAACCTGTGCCTAGGCAAGTTGCATTAGATATGCAATCTAATGACAACAACATGACTAATGCAGAAACACAGCTGCTTCTACAAAGAGAAAGCAAGTGGCTCTCCTACATCCACTTGACTCCAACAACAGCTGTCTATGAAGACAGCTGTTGTTGGAGCTGGAGTTGTGCTGATTCCTGACCTGTCAAGGTCCATCCTATATTCTAATATAGGCACATGACAAAGGAAGAAAACAGTTAATAAATCTAAGAATCTCTTTAAATATTGAATTCTGACTCTCCTTTAAAACTGATCAGTTCACAAAGACAAGTAATCAAAGTGACAAGATGGGATGACACTAACTTGTATTCATGTTCAGCAAATTGGGAACACAAATATATCTTGCTTAATGACAATGGAATGACACCATGCCACACTGCATCACACTGAAGTTTAAGAAGCCATTTTAGCACCTAAATGTCATGTTTCAAGAAATACAGCTCCCTAGAATATGTTTGATGTGCAGAGAAGGTGAAACTATGCCAGTTTTGCTAAAGTTGGACTTGAGGTTGGATCTCTTTTTACAAAACCACCAGACTACCTGGATGAGAACAGGAATTTTAAGTCACAGACCTGCTGCCTCGAATGGTTAGCATTTGTTGTAGAACTTTGTTATTCTGGACCCAAACTAACATGTTAAAGCACCAAACAAGCAAACAACGTGTAGTTTACTCCTTGCAAACTTTTAAGCACTTTTCACAATCATCCAGTGAGTGGACTTTTCCCACCAACAAAGAACCATTGCCTCAACTAAATGGGTCTGGAACTGGCTTCCACATGTACCCCATCCGTTTTTAATTTTTTTCCCCTAAAAACATAGATTTCCTTTGACCTTATGTATGAACGGTTGTATCATATTGGATTGTATGGAGGGGAGAATATACATAATAATGTACAGAAATATGAGGAATTGGTGAACAAAAAAAAAAAAAAAAAAAACAGTAACCACTGACTACACCCACTTACACTTCTCCACAAAGTGTACTTTCCAATCATCACAGCTTCCCCTTGTTCTCTGGGCCTCCCCTCACCATCAAAGCAGACACAGAGACTGAACGCAAGTAAGTATGCACTGAGACTAAAGTCTCTTGGCCTACTTTATTATATGATGCCTCTCTATTGCTTTGTCCTTCATAGAGATAACCCATAATCAAACTCTTAAGAGGCTTACTCATCTAGAGCCATCGTAAGTCCCCTGTATATACTAACAAAGAAAAGGAGAAGTAATTCCAAATAGTAGTTGGAGGGGAGAGATGGGTCATCCACAGTTTGACTATTTGATTGCCTGGCTGAAGTAATTCAATTAGAGCAGGCCTGAACCCTGAGAAACAACATCTAAAAATAGGTCACTGGAGAATTGAGTGGATCAGGGCAAAGCTAGGCCACATTACCCAGCATCTAAACCACTTAAATTTCTAAACCAATATATTTTCTTTACCAGTTTTTTTTTTTTTTTAATGCATGTCCTGGTGCCAAACAAACAAACAGAAATAAAAGCATTGCAACTAGTGGGTCATTACCAAAATCGATTAAACTCTCCCCAGTCTTTCCCACCCACCTATAAAACCATTGACACATTTTTTCTGCCCTTAACCAGCATGTATTTCCCAGGCAATGCAGACTATCAAGTGGGCCACCACCACACAGAAGAACAAAACGTCCCCATGAACTGAAATGTAACACCTCTGCCTGGAGACTGCACCTCGTTCAACCAATCAGCACAAGAGTTTAGGTTCGTCTCCCCACAATGAGGTTTGTAAGGTAGTCAAATCTCTTTGCCAGAAGCTGTGTGCTAAGAGGTTACTCTCTGTCAATGAACGATAGTAAACTTTGCTGCATCTTTCCCTCAAAGATGCAGGCTGCATAAGTCTGACTAAAAACTCCAAATTTATATTTCTGCAGTTTAGTAGGAAGTTGCAAGATAATGATTCTGAACAGTAAAAATAAATTGTACAGCTTTTCTGGGTGTCGAGTTCAACTGAAAGCCATAAAGCATAAAACAAAGAAGCTGTTTGTATGCTAAACGCCATGGTTTTAGGCCTGGAGCTCTGTACTGGATGGTAAAATGGTGATTAAAGCTCGGTATCTAGCCTGTGTTCAGGCACCAAACAAAAATGACAATTGTAGCATTCTCAGTCAGTGACTTGTAATATAATGGTTTCAAACAAGTTTTTTTTTTTTCTTTTTTTTTTTAAAAAGCCACAACAAACAGAGATGGAAAGAAAATCATAAGACAATAACAGAGCAAAAACATGGGCAGGATTTTAAAACACATTCAGACCCACAAACACCCTGTGTGATCTTTGGGTCCATCATGTCCAAAGCCTGCCAATGAACACAAAATGAATAAATTACCTCAGTTTAGTTATTTTATTTTTAAAATGGTAGATCCATTGACTCTAGAGATGATCAGCTTTCAGTTGCCAATGGCTGAACAAAACAAGTACAGTTCAAAATGAATTAATGCTGAATCAGGCAGAATAGAATGTGCAATAAAGTTTACTTTTAAAATAAAAACTAAACCATGGAGAACATGTGTGTTGTAAAGTTCAGTCTTGCCTGGGAGCGCAGATAATTTATGTTGTGGTTGTAAAAAGATTTTAGGGTTGGTGTAACTTATCAATGATAACTTAAATGTGTTAACATATTCATAAAATTTTAAAGTCTCTGGCACCTAACAATCTGCGATATAGGATTTTATGTAGTGAGTGTAATAGTAAACACTGTGTAGTTCACGTAATGAAAATTTCATTTCCATCCAAATTCAAAATATGGTTTAATGTTTTCTTAAACTTCATGACATTGACCAATTAGGTGTGGATAGGAGATTAATCACATATTTAATTCTGCGAACCAATCATAAAAAAAATATCCCAGTCTGTAGTCACCAGAGACCATTAGTAAGTTTGAAGGCAGGAGTTTATATTTTGGCTGTCCCCATAAGTGACCATGCTGGGACAAAGGAGCAGAGACGTGGGAACATAAGTGAACTAATGCTAAACGCCAGTTTAGTGAAATAGGAAAATTCAGCTGTTGACATGACAAAATCATTTGATGGTTTAGTTGTCTGCTAAGAAAAAAAAACATTTAATTCAAAGAACATAAAAACTTAAACATACGTGAAATATATCATCCAACTTACTATGGAGCAATAATTTGAAGACAGACCACCAGAATGTTGCATTTATACACAGTCAAACATTTACTTCAACAGGCAGATTTGCCCATCTGTAAAAGTAATTAAGTACAGTGACATCAACAAACTCAGAGTCAATACAATATTTAAAACCAACTTTAACCTGTACTTTTTCCAGCAGTATGCTTCCTTGTTAAATACAACTCTGGCACATTTGACTTTAAGGAAATAAGTCAGTTAGCATTCCTTTTGCTTTCCTAATGCAGGTTATTGTTGAACATTTACAAACATAAACTGGTCCATCCTGCCTCATGAAACTATGATGATTTTGCCGTTGGTAGAGTAGGAAAAAATAAATAAAAAGTTGTCAGAGAAGAAATGCAAATATTTTTGTTGTTAATTAAACTTAAAAGGGGGTCAAATTTGAAAGTAGACGTTAAAATTAGCAGATAAAAAACGGTGGTGCAATGGCGCAACAGTGAAAACTTTGAACCAAATAATTCAAATTGATATAAATGAAAACAATCTTGATAAAGACATATTCTAATGGAATATTGTTACTCCAACAATTATAATTAATTTGTAGAATCACGACAGTCAAGTGAATTTTATTTAGTGTCAAGGTGGTTTACTATTTCTTTTTTTTTGTTAATCATTTTGGAGTTGCCTCATGGAACATTTTTGGGCACATTCAGTCTCAGGCTATCAGAAAAATGGTATAAATGTAATTTTGTATGAAACCAACATAAAAAAAAGAGTCTTGTCATAAACCCCGATACATTTTCAGATACACTCTTGATCAAAATTTTAAAGACCAGTTAAAAAATTGCAAGAATTCACATTTTTGCACTGTTTGATCTTAAGAAGGTTCCAAGTAGAGTTTCAAAATGCAAAAAGAATAAATGGGAGACAAAAAAAATTAAAAATTGAGTAAGCAATTTGTTGAAAACAGCAATTAAACTGAAATAGGCTGTTCATTAGCTGATCAAAAGTTTAAGACTGTACTTCAAAAAAACCCGAAACCCCCCCTAAAATAGAAATAAAAGTTTCAAAAAAGGACTCAGTAATGAGTAGCTCCACTGTTCTTGTTAATCACTACAAAAATTTGTTTTGAATTACATGATGCGAGTGTTTCCAGGAGGCTAGTGGGAATGTTGCTCCAAGTGGTGAAGATGGCCTCACGGAGTGCACCCACCGTCCGGAACTGATGTCCATTTTTGTAAACTTCCCTTGTCATCCATCCCCAAATGTTCTCAATTGGATTTTGATCGGGGATGCCCCTTGCAACATCTCCACACAGCCAGCCACCATTTGATGCCCCTGCACAACCTGAAGCTCCATTGTTCCACTGAAGGAAAAACCACCCCAGATCATATCGGTGCCCCCTCCACTGTGCTGCGTAGAAAACATCTTAAGTGGGATCTCCTTGTCATGCCAGTAACATTGGAAGCCATCAGGACCATCAAGGTTCAATTTTTTGTCATCCGAGAATAAAACTTTCTTCCACCTTTCAATGTCCCATGTTTGGTGCTCTCTTGCAAAATCCAAATGGGCAATTTTGTAGCGTTAAAGGAGACGAGGCCTTTTGAGATGTTTTTGTTCTTAAAGCCCTTTTCTCGCAGATGCCGTCTGATGGTTATTGGGCTGCAGCTGCCACCAGTAACGGCCTTAATTTAGGTCGAGGATCGTCCTGTGTCTTGATGGACAGCCAATCAAATCCTCTGGCTCAGCGCCAGTGAAATTTTTTGTGTCTACCATTTGATTTTTTATTCCATAACCCTCAGGATCTTTTAAGAAATTCAAAATGACTGTCTTAACGTATCCAACCTCAGCAGTGATGGCGGGTTGCGAGAGGCCTTGCTTATGCAGCTCAACAATCCAACCATATTCAAAGAGAGAAAGCTTTTTTGCCTTTGCCATCAGGAGGTCATGACAGTGTGAATACCTGACAGAAAGTTACATTGAATTCACATTTTTGCACAGAGTTTGGCTTTTAAAGGCTGTGGTCTTAAACTTTTGATGAGCTAATGAACAGCCTATTTCAGTTTAACTGCCGTTTTCAATAAATTGCTTACTCAAATTTTTTTTGTCTCACTCCCATTTCAACTGGTCTTAAAATTTTGATCAGGTGTGTATAGCATAACGATTAAGAGATTTAAGACTTACAACTAAAATGCTAATGGGTTTTAACTGAGTAGGACTTTTGAGTTTAAATTAAACATGCATTTAGCCTCGAAGAGTTAATGAGCAGGACCTCTGATAAAGCCTCTGCTAATAGCTGTGCCCTCAGAGTGTACCCAACATTTGCCTGATCAGAATGCTAAATACTGGGGCTAATGAAGAGGAAACATTCACATATTTAAACCAGAGACAACCACAAGCAAATTGTGTTTAATGATGCAGATAACGGAGGCAGTTGTCGAGGCCCTTGAGTCGGCACTGCCTTACCGAAAGACCAACCTTCTTCCACAACAATCTGTAAAAACTAAACCACTAAACATCTCGTTGTAATGCCAAAGAATACCAATCAGATGTGTATTAAGTACATTCCAAATGTTCTGTGGAGCATTTTCTTTTCTGCTTTTATAACTTAACAAAAACTAATGAAGCTGAGAATCAAAAAGCCCCTTTATCCATTGTTTACTGTGGTGCCCAAAACAGTAACAGAGATAAGAAGAAGCCACCAGAGCAGTTGATTGTATGTATTTGTAAGAACATCCCATTTGAAAAGCAAGCTGGGAAATACCACATTTAAAAAAAGAAGCTGAGAGAATGGAAGCATCTCAAAGCTGTGACACTTTAAATAAAGCCTTTAAAAGCTGAAGAAAAATCAAGCTGAAGCTGTGCGACTCAAAGAGGCATCCTGCAGTTATAGGCATTAGAAAAAAATATACTACAAATACTTTACAAAGGAAAGTGTGACCAATTCCAACTGATCTGCTACTAAAGACCTGCAAATAGTTTTTAATATATACCTAGCAGTGACTTTCTTGGTTGATATTCTACAAACAAAAATCTACTGAACGTAGTCAACTCACACTGAAGGGAAAAGAGGAAAATGAGTTATCACAATGTACCCAAATAGTTGGCTGCACATATGCAAGAACAAATACCAGTTAGGCTTTACGTGGCAGTAGAGCACACTGCATCTTATATAAGCAGCTCTGTGCTCCCTCAGTCCAGCACTACATTATGCAATACGACCTATAAGAAGGGTGTAGAGACTGAGGCCCACCCCCTGTTCTGCTGAAATATTTGTTCCAACATGCTCTAACTGCTACTTTAAGACTGACTGAAACCTACTCTGTGTTTAGTCAGAATGTGTGGCACATGAATACAGAACTTAATTTGTACAGTGACAGCACAAACAGTTTCCTGTGGATGTTAAGATGCCTACAGCTGATGAGGCTCTGAGATCTCCAGTAATTTTAAATGCAATAACAATGAAGTGCGAGACAAGAATTAAGTGTTGATGTTTGTCTGCAAGCACACAAGCACCAAATGTGGACTTGCAGAATACTTAGTGTATTTGCCTTGTAATGGTGTGATGAGTATGATGTCTGCATACACAGGAGCATGTGCACAGTGAGAAGAAGTTGTGCGGAAGCTGCAGTAGTCTGAAGTAGGTCAAAGGTAACAGTACAAGCAGAGTGAAATGGAACTCTACTTGATCAATGCAGGGCTGATGTGTTGAAATCCTGAACATGTTAGACCACCATGAATACACCTGGACATACAATGATAATCACCACAATATCATTTTTATTGTTTGTCAGTATTTTAATGGTTTATTTTTGTTGTTTTGAACCTTCAAAAACCACAAATAACATCCTTCTATAGCTCTTATTGTTACTCTTTACTTTGATTTAACATTTAATAAAGTCAGTATACCAGCCATTTATCCAAGAATAAAGACATTGTACAAAAATAAGCCCTGTGTCTATGTCTTGCTATATCATGAATCAAATTTATTTTGTCATTTATAATCATGGATTTTTTTATATTGCAATTGAGATTTCCCAATGAATATTTGACAGTTATTGTGATAATTATTGATATTGATTGATATGAAACATCTAAAGATTTTTTTCATAATAACCCATATTCCCTTTAAGATTAGAAGGAAATTTTTAAAAATGGGAAATTTATGTTTATTAACACATTTCATAACATGAATTTACTGTGCGTACATTTCTATAATGCTTGTAAAGGGAAAAAAAAAAAAAAACAGCGTCAAAGTTTTAACACCTTGCCCTCATTTCTAAAGTTGTTTCTGCTCCCCTGCTACTTAAATGATCACGGTGTAGCAGACGGATGGCATGACGGCTTTGCCAGAATTAAACACATAACTTGACAGCGAGCTGGTGTGTGCCATGTGTGAGTATTTATTAGCAGCTACCCTACGTACCCTTTTCTGCCATCTCACATCTTTATCTCACCTTTTTTCACAACCCCTGTGACCCCTCCACCCCCTAGCCCCCACTCTCCACTGGCGAGACGCCAGCCATCTGTTGATAACCCCTGCTAATCTAGAGGAGGTCAGAGCGCAGGCAGCCAAGTGTCCTCCACGCTCGCAGCCTCTCCCCCCACTGCCTTTCACTTTCTTCTTTGATTGCCAAATATGGGTCAGAGTAAAAGGGAACAGAGGGGTGACGGAACTGGATGGAGGAGAAGCATGAGCAGAAACGGATTAAATTTGACAACAAATAAAGGCTTGATGGAAGAAAGTTGAAGTCTCTATAGTGAGTAAAATACAATAAAGGAGGGAGTCTGAAACAGCTGAAGGTAGGACAGTGGGCAAACACAGTGAGAGCACACTGGAATGCCAGATGAATCCTTGCCAAGGCAGATTCATGTCACTTTAATAAACAAGTCTAGTCCCGTGCTGTGTTGAGAGTAAGAGAGGTTTATAAAAAAAAAAGAAAAAAAAAAGGAAAAAGCAGTGTGGCTGTGTTTTGGGAAAAAAAAAGCACCTGAAAGATTTCCCACTCAAGTGTGCCCTCTTTTCACCTCCACAGTTAAAGGCCTACAGCAGCAGCAAACACTTGTGGCACCACCTGGGGTGAATATAATATCCAACAGTACCACACCACACACTGTGTATAAAACAAGTTTTCTGGATGACTTCTGAGCACTGCAAACATGTCTGCTATTTATAACCAAAAGAAATTGGGTCTGGAAATTTCTGAGACAGGATCTAGACTTGTCAACAGGGCTGTCACAATATTAAAGGCTAATCATTAATTGTCAGCAGAAAAATTGCAGGTAACAATGTTGCTTTCTATTCTGTTAACTTTCTGCCACTCCTGTAGCATGAGCCAAGGGACAAAATCAAAATGAAGTCTGCATGATGGACAAAAAATGTTTTAAATAATTTAAAAAAAAAGGTATGATGCAAGTTAAACATAGTTATAGCTGTATAAACCCTTAGTTCAGCTTTTGTAAGACTAGTGAGGTTGTTCAGTTGCATATATTTGCCATGTTTTTAGGCATGCTTTCCTTTTATCTCCGTCAAAGAGATTACAAGGAAAAACATAAGTATGAAAACCAACTTTAACAGTGACTCAAAGATGAAAACAACTTTGCGGAAAATGTTATGTGGAACAGATTCTACAAAAACATACAAGTGTAGGCAGTGTTGTTGGGACAGAAACTCTACACACAACTGAAACAAAAAAAAAAAAAGCAACAAACAAAAGTTATTTGGAGCTGAATGGAGACAGTGACAGAGGACTGAGCCGTCACAGTGTCTCCAAGGGCAGCCATAAAGCGACTCATAGCCCTAGAGCTGCGGGATCACATTTCCTGCCTTGTGCTTCACCAAAATGACCTGGAGTAACCTCGCAAGGGCTCAGAGAAGAGGTTACTACAGGGCATTCCACTGAACTGGAAACAAAGTGATCAGATTATGCTCCAGCAATTCATTAAATATAGCTTTGTTTTGTTTCCAGCACATGGTTCCTATTCCACATCACATGCAGCATAAGGGGAAAAAAGAGGAACATTAAAAAAATAAATACATTTCATTCCTGACTTCCATATTTCATCCAGGAATGGAATAGACATAAGCCACTGTTACACAGAGATAACGGAAAAAAGGGGAGATGGTGATCCCACCTTTTTGCCACCACCGACAGATTTACACAGCCAAGACAAAAAAACAGAGGTGAGACAGCCTGGACTTTTACACAACAGACCTGCATTCCGGAATCAAAGGGGCGGGGACGTAGCGCAACATACAGTGTAATGTATAACTTGCATGTTGGAAATACCCCAAGCATAGCAGTGTTGGCTCTCAAAACAACATCTTCTTAGTCAACCTCTCCAGAGTCGGGCTGTCTTTCTCTGTTCCACAAATGTTAGCATGGATAGAGTACTCTGTCCGAAGTGACAACAGCTCGCGGATCTTGGCATCTCCCCGGTTCGACATCTTTCTAGTCGTGTTGATATGTTTGTTTACTGTAAATGGCCCACACTCATTTCAAAAGCCCCCCAGAGCGGTGGTCACACCTTGGTTGCGGAACGAGAGGTGTTCCTTTTATATGGCATTCCGGAATCATGATTCCACCTTTATCACGGCTCTGTTACTATCTTCATAGGTGTTACAGAGCCGTAACAGAGGTGGGACCAAATTATACCACCATTTCGTTTACACAGACATCGTTCCAGAATAAAGGTGAAATATTCCTGGAACAGAAATGCTGTGTAAAAGGGGCTATACTTGCAAGTATGTGGTAGGACATGTGATTACAAAACTGCTTGAATATAGAGATATATGTTCATGAATGATATGGCATGTGAGTGGTACCTCGTCTGCTCCTGCAGAATGAGATGGGGCTCCACGAAGAACTTGACCCGCAGTCTCAATCGACACGGCGTCACGTTATCCATCTGCTGGCAGATGCGATTCCTCAGATTAAGCCACAGATTCTCTCCTTTGCTGCCTGTGAACTGTAGTCCGAAGTAGTCCACTTCAATTATGCCCAACTTTCGACAAACCTGGAAAGAGATCAAATAAGAGGGAAGTTACAGAAAAAAGGGGTCTCAGCTATAGCTATGAAGGGTTCCAAGTAAACCAAGTCATTAGGACACAAGAAATAAGAAAAGCTCTCATTTTTGAGAATCTCAAAATCAACTAAAAAAAAGACATTCTCTCATGAACTCCATCCAGTCATGTCATTTTTTTCACCTGATGCAATTATAGCAACAGAGAATCAATTCATGTGAATATTTTGTCTACCTCCAGGGTTCCCATACATTATGAAAGACAAAGTCTCAAAATATGATCACAACTTTTCAAAGAGGACCAACAATAGATTCCAACTCTTCAGTACATAAAGTGGAGTTACTTACTCCATGAATAGCAAATTGTGATGTACTGTATTAAATACCAAACTTTTCATTCGTGTCAAAAACTACAAAGCTCATAAGTCCTTTTCTACATAGTGGTCATTAGTCTATATAGAATATTAATCTAAATGCTGAAAAGTGCATAATAAAATATTGTATCAGCTTCAAAATGTGGAGTTAGGCTTGATTTTACTGCTCCATACTTGGTGTAACTTACTTCATCCATCCTTAGTGTAACTTACTTCATCCAAAATTAATGTGGTCTGAAGATCATCAAACTTTTATTAACCCATTTTAACCCAAGTTAACAATTTTTAGATTTTTGTAATGATTTTCAGAACATTTGCATAAAATGGGAATA
>JAPQRQ010000003.1:3855800-3867018 GCA_037367365.1 Apogon talboti
TATTGATGAATCAATATGTTCTTATTACCCGCACTTCATAATGTTGTTCTATAACCAATCCTTGTCATTATTTTCATGGTTTTTTATGCTGTCCTCAAATGAGGACAGGTTAAAATGGGTTAAAGACATTCATTTAAGACATAAGTGGCTAATTTTGCCAAAAAGAGGAGTTTGGTCCTCTTATTGCTGCCCTCCCAACTGAATGTGAGCATGTTTATTCCTTCATAATGTATTTTATTTCGAGTCATTCACTTTTTCTGCCCGTTTCTGTTCTTAAATGCGAAAGATATCTCTTCCCAACATGCAATAGGTTACGTAAGTGACAAGTGTAAGATAACAGCAGAAAAGCACCTCGATGACTTTTCCAAAATGTTCTTAACCACAGCAGCTTTAGGATTCACAAGACACGTTTCTTTGAGGTTGTAGAAGTGCTTTCATCGTTCTGTTCATTTGGATTTCACTACCCCCCATGCAGCTCAAACACTGATAAAGGTCCATCAATAATCTCCCAGTGGGTGGAAGAGGACGTTGAGGTTCTCCTAGGGGGCAAAGGGGGCCCGTCAGACACACAATCCCACGCCCCCTCAACGGCGAAGGTTATTACGCAAGTCCTGGGTGAACGTCTGTGGGGAGTCTGGAGTTTGTGGAGCCAAACTCATTCATACCCAGGGCAGGTTGGGGATATGCCGTGCATATGAAACAGATTTACAGTTTATTAGCACAGGGAGGGAAAAAAACAACTTGAGGCTGCTGATGAAAAGGAAAGTGGCATTGCTACTCTGTTCATGTCCACTTTTTTTTTTGTTAAAAAGAGAAGAAGGGAGGGGGGGAGTGTTAGCTGAAAATGAAGTTTCAGATTGAGTGGAGCGAGAACGCTGAGTACCGGAGAAGGAAGAAATGAACTGGAGTAACCTCTGAAAGCCATCTGACCGTGACTAAAGCCAAGAAGGTAGATGGGACAACGTTACCCATTCTGTCTCAACGATCTCTCAACCCACAGCTTTTTGATACGTTTCAGTTTCAAAACGACATTTTATGGTTTCGGTTGTGTAAATATGGGCAGTTTAGCTGTCCGTAACACCGAGCAGAACATTATGTTTCCTCGACTGTCTAAATGTGTGTGTGCAACGATGAAGCTCATGTGTCCATACTTTTGTTGATATAGTTAGCACGTCAAGTTCGCCGCGACTAGTGTGAGACAGTGAATAAAACTCATAAGTATTCCATGTCGTGCTGAAAATGAGCCATGTTTTTAATTAACCGAAGTGTTTGAGTAAGTAACGAGACGATTTAAATGAAGTTTAGAACATAAAACATAGGAGTTTCCATCAGACAGCCGGGTTAGCTAATTCCCTTCCTACCTGCATACACAACGCTGTTCTAGATGTAATCTTAATATTAAATATATTCGACCATTGCCTACCTTATTCAGACAATCTTCACCGTTCGCCTTTGCATCAACTTCCACTTCCATCACCACCGAATCCGGACGAGTAACGTGGCAGAGCATTTTGGCTGTGTATACTCGAACTCTTTGGTGTGCCACCCTTTAAAAATAATAAAAAATATCCTCAGTCCCTCTTGGAACCCCCTACATCAAGCTTTCCCCACTTTCTTAGCCCTTTCACTCCGTGTGGCGACTTAGCAGCCACCAGCTGTAGGCTATATCAATGAAACACCACGGACAGCCCCGCCTACTTATAGCTGCCCAATGAGAAATGCTCTGACAAAGCCATAGTGAATTTTTAGCCAATCGTAAGTCACGTTACAACTCCATGTTGTGCTGGCTTGGATTTCGCTCCCGTGCCTGAAAGTGTGAGAAAACCAGTGCGCCCTCATCTGGCGCGTCTGTTGCACAAACCCCAAAATATTCCTGAACTCACCTGCACTTAATGAATTAGACATTTCAACGAGGTCCAGCAGGCCTTGAGGTGAGTCTAATGGATTGTATACGGTCCTCTTACCGGCTTGTGTGAATTATGTATGTGAATACAGTCCAAAATAGCTGTGATAATGGGAAACCTTCTGCTTTGCTAATATGAATGTTTCATGTGTTGGCTTTGTCATGTTTTCTACCCAGTTGCACTGTTTTCATTTGTCTTCCTGTGAGTTCAATGCTGACAACTTTCATATCCTTGAACTGTTTGCAAACTCAAGCATCACTTTTTGAATTCACAATAAGGCTTATACCTTATCACATTAAGGCAAAGGACAAGACAACTGTCTTCATTGTTGTCCAGAAGTGCAATTGAATCCAAATGAGATTGCTGTGGTGAAAGACTTCTGGCAACAGTGCACACTTATTACATAAAGAGTCCTAAGTAGGCCCTACATGTATTATTGATGTTTTCTAATCCAAATTAACTACATTTTGTCTTCCTACAGTTCTTTTCTGCATGAATAGGCAACTAACTAAATTAACTTTGTTTACTTGCTTCCATCCCTTTCACTGTACAACCCTTTCATGATGCATTATTTAGCACTGCTGTACTATCTTCAGGGAGACAGCCTTGACGGGGCTGTTAAAAAGAAGACACTGCAGAAAAGTTGAGGCACACCCTCCTCAGTGACATGGTGTTCAGCCAAGCTGTGTGTGTCTGCCAGGGGACATTTTAGAGTAATGCCAGTGTGCCTCTGTATTTTGCACTCCCCCACCACTGCATTGGTGACTCGGATACAACAGCACCCAGACAGAGCTCCTTCTAACCACAGCCCTCTCCTCATTCACTCATTTACACTATTGCCATGCAGAGATGAGATCCAATTTTGTCTCTACATGGAAGAGCCAGAATTCAAGACACTTTGATTCATGAAAGGGGAACACCATTATTTATATCAGAAATCTCTCTCAGACCTCAGTGAATTGATTTCTCCAAACTTGGGTTAAATCTACTGAACAGTCCAGTAAATCAATGCAACGTCAGCTTTGTCAGATCTTAAATAAGCCAGATGTAACATGTTTAGCACTTTTCTGCACATTTTCAGGCAGTGTTTATTGTGAAAATGAATGGCAAGATCTGAGACCAGGCAACCACACCATGAAAAAAACCACAATTGTTATAATGTTTACCTTGGTGAAATAGATTAGATTAGATGGACCTGCATGGGAGACAGACTGAGTATGGTTGCAATACTGTGCTTCAACACTTGTCCATCCATCTATCTTCCGCTTAATCCCCACTGGGGTTGCTGGAGCCTATCCCAGCTACTTAAGGGTGAAGGCGGGCACACCCTGGATGAGTCGCCAGTTCATCACAGGGCTGACACAGAGACAAACAATCACTCTCACATTCACACCTATGGGCCATTTTAGATTAATCAATTAACCTATCAGTGCATGCCTTTGGTTGGTGTGAGGAAGCCAGGCGGTTCGAATCCTGGCTCTGACTGTCCGAAGTGTCCTTGAGCAAGACACTGAACCCTAAATTGCTCCCAGTGGAGCCTGGCAGCGCCTTGCATGGCAAGGCAGCCGCCCACTGGTGTGTGAATATGTGTGTGAATGGGTGAATGAGATGTAGTGTAAAGCGCTTTGGGCACCTTTACAGTGTGGAAAAGCGCTATGTAAGTGCACCCCATTTACCATTTACCCGGACAGAACCCATGTAGACACGGGAAAAACATGCAAACTCCACACAGAAAGGTCCCACCAACCGACTGGTGTTGGAATTGAACCCAGGACTTTCTTGCTGTGAGGCATGAGGCCACTGCACCACCGTGTCACCCTTCAACACTTCTGTGTCACTTAAATTTTGAGCTAGAGCTTTAAAACTTTTCTACAGAATAATAAATACCAACTCAAATCTCTGCAAGAATGTCACAGACCATGTGAAGTACTGTATAAAAATGGTGTTCCCTTGTTACAAGTAGGGTACAATGACTACAACTGCAGCGCTTGATATGTTGTTTGTTGTTTTTACCATTTTTGGGCAAATATTCCACAGTTGCTTTTCATTAAATTGTAATCCAAGTGGTCTGAGAGGACATAAGACTCCTGCATTTACTCCTCACCTATGTTTCCAGGTTGTCTAAAATGACTTGACATAGATTTTGAATATGTGACTGACAGCTATTAAATACCGATTGTTTATCAGATTCTGTGAGACCTGACACTGACATGATTATACTGCTCTGTCTTGACATAGAAGCTTGGAAAAGGAGTATCACTTTTCCATAACAGCACAAAGTGACATCAGTTCTTTTACCTTTTATGTTTAATCTTGATTTGGACTAAGAGGAGAAGGCTGCAGACTGACTGTTTGTATTTTTGGTTTGTGGCATTTTTTCTCCTATTTTAGCAACTTTAATCAATTTATTATTGACTTAATCAACAAGTATTTTGATATCGTATGAGTTTTGATGAAGTGATTTGAGTAATTTTTCAAATAAAAAAAGAGTACATGTTATTTTATTAAATTAAGCGTTTAAACTGATTTCCACAGATGCTTTAGAGGTTTGCTAGAGGGTAAAATGGTTTTTGAATGATTGTAAAATTCTGGTGGGACAAAGTAGGTCTCCACAGTCTGGGTAATTAATGGAAACACTGTAGCGGTATGTACAAGACAATGTGGACTAGTGTTAATTCATTGTTGTGGATCCAAACACAACATTAAAGGACATCATCTTCTGATGTATAATAGACCAAGGCAAGTCATAGATTAATCGAGAAAATAATGAATGTATTTAGTGACAGTGGCAATAACCCTTAGTTGTGGCCCTAGATGCAGCGTATTCCACGACCAGTGTAGGTGGGCAGGAAATGTGCTTTCAAAATTTCAAATCTTTGTAATCTTTTATCTTTTCTAATCAATGTCTTTTGTGTTATGTGTGCAGGACATAGGTAAACATGATCATATCATTCCTGTCTTTTCCCATTCGGATGGTGTATCAAAGTGGTTTTAATGTACCCAATGTTACCATTATATCTTGTCTTTACTCATTTTTCTCTTTTCAGCTGTGGGACCATTACAGTGACTTTCTGCAAGTCTAAAAAATACTGCTTCATAGATACAATGAAGATTAGAAAATTTGATAGTTTTATCCACTGTGACACGTGTCTTTTTGTGTGTGATAAGGTCAGCCAATGTGGAGCATGGAGTGACTGGTGTCCTTTTGCCCCGAGGTGATGTAAGAAGGTGTCTGTCCTGTGAATGAGCAGAGACGTGCAGTTTGCGCAGTTGTCATAACCATAAATGGAAAAGCAAGGAAAACGGTGAGTGACATAACACCCACTTTGACGCAGTCAAAGTCAAGATGACACCCACTAATGTCCAGCTGAATTCTCATCTCAAAGATATTCAGTTTCCCCTCAGAGAGAAGTGCAGAAAGTATACAACTATCCATATTTAAGAAACAGATTTGGTGAATTTTGACTGTTTTATATGCACATCGGTTTCTTGGATATTGTGGGGTGTTAGAAGAAACCTATCTTTGTGTTTGCAATTGTAAAAATCATATTCACTAGCCTAGATAAGACCTTATCTTAGTTTTCAGAAATCCAGATACTCCAGTAGGTATACTTCAGTGGTATTCATTTTATCCCAGTACCTGACAGTTGTGGTTTACTGCACAAACAAATGACTTAACAGAAGTACGAACAAGCCAGCGGAAACAAAACTATCACACTTTTGGAGTGACAGAGAAATAGATTTTTGTTTTTTGATAATGAAAAAAAAAAATTATGCTTAGCAGAGGAGATGGAAAAAAGCATCAAAAGCCTGACCCTTTTAAGTCCCCAATAAAACTAAAAGCCAGAATAATAGCTGCTACTAAAATGTTAGATTAAATGTTGTAAACATCACAGTGCAAACAGCAGCATTAATCAGTTACCATTAGTATATTAGAATATTAGTATTAATGTATTATGTAAACAGGGATATGAGTATTTAGATTTCTCTGGTTCCATGTGAATGCCATATTCAGAATATGATTAAAACCAGGATAAGCCTCATAACCAGGATATTAGTGGACATGTAAGTCACTCTCTCTCATAATCTTCATGTAGTGTCAGTTTACATTATAACTCTGTTAGCTTAGCTCTGTTTTTGGACCGAAAAGAGTCACAGTAAAACCACAAATCACCTCCGTTTTCTGTACAGTTTGTGTTGTCAGTACCTGTACCAAAGATCTGTTTGAAACTGTCCAAAGAACTGTCACAGTTTAGTCTGAACTGTGGATCGACAAATGGCAGCAGCATAATAACATGTCATAGTAACTTTATGCCTTCATAAGCCTCATAATCAAATTCACTAGTGAAGAAGAATTGTTGTCATTTCAACATCAAATGTAATTATTTTACTTAAGAGCTGTGTCTAGTGGTGAAAACAAAAGCAATGCTTCTGTTTTTAGCACTTTGATTATAAAGTTGTTTCTTATGGGTTCTGAAAGAGACAAAGAGCAACAGACATTGTTAATATAGACTGAAACTGAATAGAAATGAAATCCTATTGTGTTGTATATTAATAACAGTAATCATAGTTTTTGTTTATCAGGACCTCTTTATTGCACATCTAGGTCAAATTTGGGGGTAGGCCATCTTTTTTACCATCTGGGCTGTTACACAAACACAGACGATTTTTAGAGTCCTCATCTGCGGCTAGGTATGACATCATGCAATGTGACATCACTTCCCTTTGAGGCAAGTCAACGCTGACTCGACTGGAGCGTGAACACATAGCCATGCAGGGGTTTCTGTGTGTGCATGTGGGCACATGACATTACAGCGTCATCACTGCCTGTCTTCATACCCAATGCTGAGCCACTTGAAGCAGAGATTGTCAGAAAACGCCATGTAGAGCTGCTGCAGCTGTTTCTAGTGTAATGGACTAGATTACATCCTTTCACTCCTTTCAATCTATCTGTTTTAAGACAAAAGAAGAGCTGTACTGGACAGTTGGCATATTTAGCAAAAAAGAAGGGACTCACTTGCCCAATTATGAAGAAAGGCCAGAGGGCAAGCAGCTCTTCCGAGTCTGAATCTGAAGAGAGGCAACGTGTAGGATCAGACGATAGGGACTCTAAAGATCAGTCATCAAGACATTGGCCCTCGTCAGATGAAGATTCATCCTCAGATTTGGATGTAGTGTCTGAAAACACTATGAAGAGGAGTAAGTGCTTCAGCAGCTCTTTCAGCTTTGAAGAGGATCAGCAGCAACAGTTAAAAAATGAGAGCATAGAAGACTCACCCAAGAACTCTAATCGAGCCCCTGTCCCAGAGCTGGTGGAGTCCAGCTTGGCAACTGAATGTACACGATTGGAGAAACAGACAAGTCAGCCTCAGAGGTCAAGTATGTGCAGGCCTCAGACACTATGGCTGGCAATGACAAGATGTCTTTCCCTCCGATGGCCTCCATGTTTATCCAATAACCGACAAAGTAGCAGGAAATTAGCCTACCAAGTGGATTGTGACCAATCAGAAGACAAAGAGTCATCTGTGACCTCAGATTCAACCAATGAGAGTTCATCGAATACATCCAGTTCAGAGACTAAAAATATAACAATGGTAAAAACTGAGGAAGAGGAAGTGAGGAGCAGAGGGGTGAAAAGCATTCCGCCCCCTCATCGTGGAGTCTCACATTCCTCCCCCAGGTTGCCAAGAGACAGACAAACCTCAGACTTAGTGTTAGCCTCAATGATCTTGGAGAAAGAAATGTTCCTGAAGATTGAGCTGGTAGACAGAGGCGAGGACAGAGATGATTTACGGTACAGGGCAGAGTGGAAACTGTCAGAGAAAACCAAAGAGCTGGCAGAGGGAGTGTGGCTCTCTGGAACTCCAACCCTGATGGATTGAGGTTTGGTTTCTTTTGATGGGGACATACTGTTGTCCAGCCACCCATCAACATCTAAGATGGACTATTGCAGCTGTTATTCTGTTGGTTTATATCTTCATCTCATTTTAGTTTGTGTAACTGTTGATTAGAAATGGCCTAGATGTTCTATGAATAATCAGTAAGACTGGTTTTTCATGATAGCTGTGGAAACCGCTGTGTGCTGAGACAAATGCAGTGACTGTACCTAACTAATAAGAAATGCTATTTTCAGAAATGCCACACAGCACACTTAGTGTTAATGCTTATTTTTCCGCCTTTCTATGTCTCTCAGAGAACATTTTATACATGCTGGGTCCATATGTGGGAAGAAAGGCAGATTCAATTGAATATGACATGCATATATAAATAAAATCTTTTTCTTTGTAAAATAGGTTTCTTATTAGAATTCTTTCTGTGACATATATAGGGAATTTGTCCATGCTAGTTTTGTAGCTTTTTAAACAGTAGTGATGCTGGGACCAATACAGGACCAATATATTTGCATGAACTAGACAAAAATGTCAATTTGCTATTTCTCTCAAGTTTAAAAAAAATGATTGGGGGTGAAAGTTGGTGAAATTGGATTTTTCATATCTTTGTTATTGTGATAACATTTCTAGAAATCTAGATGATAAACATTCAAAACAGTTAATTAAACTAAGAAAATAATAAATGTCATTTTATATGGGTAAATGAGGGCAAAATGACACTAAACAACCATGGCATTAAACAACCAATATTGAAATGTTTAAAATTAAGTTGTGAAGTTTTAATGGTTTTAATGTGAAGTTTAACCACTGTTAAAGCTCAAATTAAATACCCATGGCCTTTATGTTTAACAAGCTTTGGTTCTTTTTGGTGTTTGGCATTTTAAAAATCCAAGGCATCATGTTCATTTTCTTGGCTGGAACCGTCACCTTACTGTGGTGGAGGAGTTTGAGAGCCCTAATGACCCTAAGAGCTATGTTGTCGGGGGCATTTTGCCCCTGGTAGGTTCTCCCATGGCAGATTGGTCATAGGCGAAGAGCCAGACGTAGATTGGTTCAGAAGACCCCGATGCCGAAGGATACCAGGAGTTTGTGTACCGGGCCTCCACCATGGAGCCAGGTCTGGAGTTGGGGCCCGTGGGCAAGCGCCTGGTGGCCAGGCCTTTGCCCATGGGGTCCGGCCACGCCCAGCCTGAACTTGTAACATGTGCTCATTGCCCTGTGGGCCCACCACCTGCAGGGGAACGCAGAAGGGTCTGGTGCTTTGCGAATCGGGCAGCAGACCAAGGCAAGAGCCTTGGCGGTCCGATTCTCAGATATGGAAACTGGCTTTTGGAACATACAATGTCACCTCTCTGGCAGGGACAGAGCAGGAGCTTGTGGAGGAGGTTGAGCGTTATTGGCTAGGTATAGTCGGCCTCGCCTTGACACATAGCGTCGGTTCTGGAACCCAAGTCCTTGAAAGGGGTTGGGGTTAGGGTTAACCTTAACTCCTTTGCTGAAGTTGTCCCGGGTGAGAGGCAGAGGGCAGGGCTGGGCTTTTTGATAGTCCCAGGCCCTCTGCCTGCATGTTGGAGTTTACCCCGGTGGACAAAAGGGTTGTTTCCCTGCGCCTTCGGGTCGGGGAACGGGTTCTGACTATTGTCGGTGCTTATGCACCAAACAACAGCTCAGATTATCCCCCCTTTTTGGAGTCCTTGGGATGGGTGCTGGAAAGCGCCCCGAAAGGGGACTCCATTGTCCTACTGGGGGACTTCAATGCTCACGTGGGCAACGACAGCGTGACCTGGAGGGCCATCGTGGGGAGGAATGGCCTACCCGATCTGAACCCGAGCGGTGTTCAGTTATTGGATTTCCGTGAGTCACAGTTTAGCCATAACTAACACCATGTTCGAACATAAGGATGCCCATTGGTGCACTTGGCACCAATATATGCTAGGTCGCTGGTCGATGATCAACTTTGTCGTCGTGTTATCAGACCTGCAGCCATATGTTCTGGACACTTCGGTGAAGAGAGGTGCAGAGCTGTCAACTGACCACTACCTGATTGTGAGTTGGATCAGGTGGCAGGGGAAGACACCGTACAGACCTGGTGCGGGTCTGCTGGGAATGATTGGTGGAAGAACCGGTCAGGTTGATCTTCAATGCACACTTCTGGCAAAGCTTCAACTGCGTCCCGAGGGCGGAGGGGAACATTGAGTCCGAATGGGCTTTGTTCCGCTCTGCCATTGTCAAGGAGGCTGTTGCGAGCTGCAGCCGGAAGGTAACTGAGACCAGCTGTGGTGGCAGCTGCCATCAGGCTGCAGAAGGAGGCCTACAGGGCTTGGTTGGCCTCCAGAAGCAGCTGACTGGTACCAGAGGGCCAAGCGCTGTGCAGCACTAGCGGCCACTGAGCCAAAAACTGGGGCGTGGGAAGACTTCGGTAAGGCTATGGAGGAAGACTGTCATTCGGCTCCAAAGAGGTACCAGCAAACCGTCCGGTGCCTTGGGGGGGAAGGCGGGAACTCACCCACACTGTGTACAGTGGGAACAGGGAGGTGCTGACGTCAACTGAGGATATAGTTGGGTAGTGGAAGGAATACTTTGATGAACTCCTCAATCCCACCAACATGCATTCTGGTGAGGAAATGGAGCCAGGAGACCAGGAGATGGATGGACCAATCTCCGGGGCAGAAGTTGCAGAGGTACTGAAACTACTCCACGGCGGCGGAGCCCCAGGGGTTGATGAGATCCGCCCAGGATATCTCAACGCTCTGGATGTTGTACATGAAAGTACAAGACGTGTACATCGGAAGTGGCAAAGCGGGGTGGGTGGTCCCCATCTTTAAGAAGGGCGACCAGAGGGTGTTCTAACTATAGGTGGATCACACTCCTCAGCCTCCCCAGTAAGGTCTATGCCAGGGTACTGGAGCGGAGGGTACGGTAGATAGTTGAACCTCAGATCGAGGAGGAGCAATGTGGTTTTCGTCCCAGACATGGAACTGTGGACCAGCTCTTTACCCTTGCTAAGGTGCTGGAGAGGGCATGGGAGTTTGCCCATCCAGTCCACATGTGTTTTGTGGATTTGGAGAAGGCTTACGACCGTGTCCCTTGGGGCATGTGGGGGGTGCTAAAACCAGATAATGCAAAGTTTTTGTATTTGCATTATGCTCAAAACCTACAGTATATGTCAGTAACATACATGTAGTGTAGACTATATCTTATTAGTAATCTTGGGGAATTTTTCATCTAAATTTGAGCCATTACACCATTTTAGCAACTAGACTTGGATGATGTAACCAAAAGTTTATGATAAAAATCTCAATATCTGCCCACAGATAATTATGATGATAAATCAATATATTTCTTGTTTTAAAAAAATATTTTATTTTTGATTTTTCACAAGACAACAATACAGTTACATACATACAAGATAAAGCGACCTCA
>JAPQRQ010000003.1:3916783-3927417 GCA_037367365.1 Apogon talboti
TTTTGTTGAACTAGTTTGACTCAGTTTGAATTTATGGCATTTGTCTTAGAACTTTTTGAATTACCCTCGTATGTGTCCTTACATGAGGCTACTCCTCCTAGTCACCTAAATAATCAGCCCTGGAGACTGTGATGGAATATGAACTTACTAACGCTACAGCAAGTAAGCTAGAGGTGAAAAACACACCTTCATAGTATCAAGAAGCCAATACCAACCAAAGATAGTCCAGACACACAATATAGTTGTATCTCTTCTAATGTATCCGTAAGTCCCTTGTCTACTGCAGTAACTACTCCCCAGGAGTACCACACAGAGTTTTTCAACTGGAAAGGATGGTACTCTATTATTTTACAGGCAGTTGTTGATGGAAGAGGTTTGTTTTGGAATTTGTACACTGGGCAACCTGGCAGCTTGCATGATGCCAGAGTTTTATGTTTGTCTGCACTGTGGGAATTGGCTGAGAGAGGGAAGGTATTTTCACAGCAGTACGGGAGCATTGGAGGACAGGATGTTGGGTACTACATCATTGGAGATGCTGCCTATCTGCTGACAAGCTGGCTCATAAAGCCCTTCCCAGACAACGGTGCCCTCACACACTAACAGGAGACGTTCAACTTCAAAACAAGCAAAGCAAGGGTTGTGGTTGAAAATGCTTTTCGCAGACTGAAAGGGAGACCTTGGGTGACTGGAAAGGCGCCAACAAATAAAATGTATTATTGTTATTATTATTATTATTATTATTAAATATTATTATATGTGTGCTTCATAACCTCTGTGAGAGCCATGGTGAGGAGTATGGAGAGGAATGGAGTGAAGAAAACCCTTCCCCTCAGCCCGATATTCCTATACAGCCACCTGCTGCAGATACTGAAGGAGTTAGAGTGCGTGCAGCCTTGATGCGTTACCTCGTGCCTTCCGACTAAGCTCATCGTACATTTTCAAAATAAGTTGTAATGAAATAACTTGTCATATTTCAAAGTTTTGACACATAGCACAGACATGTACATGTCAACATACACATTTATAGAGAAAATGTTCCATAGAAACTTGTTTTAATGTTCAGAATTTTGTTACCTGCTTTTAAGCTTTGTGTGCATAATGACATCTATCAGTAGTACATGTTGTTTTATGTTGTTTGAAATAAAGATTTTGTTACCTGCCTTTAATGAAATCTATCAGTAGTAGGGTTTGAAGGTTAAGGATTAATCAGTGACTGAATGGGTAATTTGTGACTGATTTGTGGTTTAGAAATGTTTTATAATTATGAGTGGGTACCGTTACACAAAACATAAGCAGTATGTGAGAGTTAACATGGTGAAATTTTGCAGATGTATACTTTTGGAAGTGGCCACAGGTATGATAAACTTCATCCAGTGATATGGTGTATTTTAAAAAGAAGTTTAACCTGTAGTTTGACACACGTCTGAGGATAAGAAAAGCTTAAAATGTAGCAAGCAAAGATGGATGATTTAATATTTCATAGCTCTGATCGAACCACATCTAACTGACATCACTATTGTTAACACAAAAACAGAATAATTCTTCAAATGTTCTTTTATTTTTTTTCTACTAAAATACTTCCAAAAACTTTACAAATGTACAAAGTCACAACACAGCAAACTTGTTGAAACAACAGTGCAAAAATAACTATGCAAAAAGTGCAGAAATAACTACTTACATGTGTATGTATATACTATTCATTTAGGTGAGTCTTCTCGCCTTGCTGCCATCGTGCTCATGACATCCAGGAGACCCTCCATAAAAGATGCATGCAGGTGCTTGGCCTCTGCCACCTCCGCCCGTAGAGCCATGCATTCTTCTGCCTCTGTCTGCGCCTGTTCTTGAAAAGACTGCAGCATGCTGTCAGCACTGTTGTTCAGCATCTGACTCTAGCATGTCTTGCACAGTAGCCAGAAGAGTGTCAGCCCTATTTCTCTTTCCTGAGAAAAACATGGGAAGATGGAGACAGATACTTAACACACAACAATTCTAATACAGTTCTGTAAGACTCACCAAGATGCATGTCCAACGCAAATAGCAATGCTTTCTTTACTTGGTCTAGGGCAGCAGGGGGTGCTGGCAGCAGGAGATGTCAGGCTGATGCTGGCTGTTGCTGAAGATGGCTCTGGTGCAGTTGCTGAAGGGAAACATTTCAGGTTAAAAACCAAGTTCTAAAAATGAAGGATGGCTACTCATTCATTTAAATATAAACTACTAATGTGTGGCTCCATTAGTTCCTTTTCTTTACCTTTCAAACAAGACATCAGTAAAAGCAGACTACATGATATGTTTGCACTTGGCTGTTGTTAACTCTATTATGTCTACAGCAGAGATTACACATTTTCCTGTGTGATAAGAATGTTTTCTTTACCTGATCTAGGGGTGCTGGCAGCAGGAGATGTCAGACAGATACTGGTTGATGCTGATGCAGAAGCCAGCTCTGGTGTAGTCACTGAAGGGATAAAATTTCAGAATAAAAAAACAAGTTACAAAAATGAAGGATGGTTAATCATTCATTATAATATAGTTCTGTGTGGCTCTATGAGTTCCCATTTTTCTATTTACACAAGATCTGTATATGAGTAGCACATAAGATATGTTTGCACTTGGCTTTTGTTAACTCCATTAAATCAAAAGCAGAGATTACACATTTTCATATGTGTTAAGACTGTTTTCTTTACCTGGTCGATGGCAGCAGGGAGTGCTGGTGGCAGCAGGAGCAATCTGTTCGCTTCTGTCACAGTCTCTGAATAAATAAACATTTCTGGATCAAAGCCTTATTATAAAAAAGATGGCAAAACTGGCAAGGTAGATGAGCTAGACTATTTGGGTGGTAAACAGAAGCCTTAACGCTTCCTTTCCTGTTTGCTAATCTTCAATCTCCTCTGAGGGTGCAATGTTTTCACCGTAGACAATGTCCTCCAACAGCGCTGTGGCAGAATCCTTTGTGGCAGCTTTGCCTGAGTAGGCAGGTCGGTGGCCCAAGATTTGGTCCAAGGTCTCAAACCATTTATTGGTCTTCTGGTTAGTCCCGCTCTTGTTGTTATGGTCTTTGATTTTCTTATTGTCCTGTTTGGGTTTTTTAAAATTTTCTCCCTGCACTGCTTTGCAGTGTGAAAAATCCCCACGTTTGCTAGTTGTGCTTATCTTCGCGAAAATGTTTATGTTCTGCTGCAAGCCCTCGAATTTTCTTTGTACCTCCTCTGTGGCGTAGAAGGCCAGAAGACCTTGGACCTCCTCTTGCTGGCTCTGTCCATTTTGTGTTTTCCTGGAAAAAACAGCTCACACGGCTGTTTTTACTTTTCAAAATGCCGGTGCTGCAAGAAGCGGAAATCTGGCATTGGGCGTGGCCTGAGGTCTACCAATCACCAAACACCAACATCATCTGAGTTCCTATGAAACCATCAAAAGACCCTGCCTGGGAGTAGGAGCTAAAATGGTTATAGGAACTGTGGTCCGTAGTCCGAATGCACGAAAAAAGGGCCTAGGACCTGTAAAGGTTAGGGGAACTGCAAAAAGTTCCTACAGTGTGAAAGGGCCTTATGACTGCAGACTCATTTACTCTGAAACTGTTGACCTGACACTTGATACATAGTTAGTTCAGATTTGTGTCAAAGATACCATGTTAAACTACCCCTGCTGTCACTACTACTGGAATAGTTGAATTAATGAGCCATCGCTAAGACAAGGTAGTTCGCTAGCATTAGGTAACCAGTCTTACCTCTCACAATAAACAATGTCTTGTTGTTCACCTCCCAAACAGCATCAACAACATGTAAAATACATATAATTGTCATTTCTCTATGCTTTGATCCTGCAACAGTAAGGATTCTCTTTAGCATGTTATATTGAAATAAACTTTGAGTAAATTGCACTGTATGTGGGTCATGAGTGTCCATGTGCAGCATTTTCTGAGTATTTGTGGCTTAAAACAGGTGTAACATTTACAAGGCTGTGCCGTGTGCCCGCAGTTTATTCCAGGTGGGAACAGTGTTATTAACCTCCAGAGCTCTGCATGACCACAGACCAAAAACGATGAATTATATGACCCTCTGTCAGTGTAAGGTGGAGTATTTATCTGCACAGATCCTGCCCTCTGCTTGTAATTTCTATTTTCTTCTTGTTTTACTCTGTTCAGGATGTCTCTATGTGTCAGCCTTTGGTTAGCAAGTTTGTACATCCATTCAGTCAATAACAACACAATGGAAAAATGAAGCTGTGGTTATACTGTATGTCCATCTCTTCTTTCTGCTCTAATAATTTATCACACAGTTCTGCCTGAGAGACAAAACTCGGGGCCTAACACATACACAAATGTTTCAGCCTATTACTAAAACCAATAATGAGGAAACTTGTGCTTTGGCTCTATATTGACTCTAAAAGTTCCTGTAGAGTTTGGCAAAACTGTAGGTGTGTTTATTTGCATTTCAGAATATAATTGCCATGACCAAATCAGAAAGTGTTAGATTTTTCTATTTCACATTTCATTTCTCCCTATGTCACTCATTCCCCACATTTAATCTCCCTAATTTACTGAGTGAAGACTTTATTAATAATACCAAAAATGAAATACTTAAGATTCTCTGAATCTGTTTTTTCTTTATTTCACACATACTGGAGGGCCTAAAATTTGTTAAAACTTATACGGTAGGAAGTTTTTTCCAGTGTCCCATTGTTTAAAATTTGATCCTGAAAAGTGTTTAGAGATAGTATAGTATATTGTAATTGTATTAATATTCCACACCTAAAAAGCAAACGTTTTAATTCTAATGATGATGAACCTGTTCTTAATTTTCATATAATGGATGGAAACGTGCAAATTCAGTTGAAATTTCATGCAGCAAGTCCTCTCACTCTGGCTTTTCGCGCTGTCTTTCTGAACTCATCATCTGTCATTTGTGCTGTTTATAACATGTGAAATAGATGTGACAACATGAAGTGGGTGAACACTTCATGCTTTTTCCCCCATCTGATGGTTATTTCTTCTCATCGTCTGTTCTGGTCCCTTTTGATCCTAGCAGACTCAATATAATCAGGCTGTGATCTGTCACCAATGTCAGAATTATGATTACCATCCCTATATTTCTTGCTGTTAAACACACATTAGCTTAACTGCTCTCCGTTTTTGTGGCATTACATAACTTCTCTGTGGTTAAACTGACTCAAAAACCCCACAATAGATGATTTCCCTATGGTGTAAATGTATGTACATATATATTTTAAAATGCTGCTAATAGGCTTATTTTTGGCACATTATGTGTGGTTGTGCAAGTAGTCCTTTAAAGCAGAAATAGATATGAGAAGAGATGAAAGAATAGAGGGAAAGAGAATAACAACAGAGGAAGAAGAAAGCATTGTGATAGAGGGGGAGTAAAATAAAGGAGACAAAGAAAACAGGTGTAGAAATGAGGGGAGGTTCACAATGAGAATGGCTAAAAAAATAATAGAATGAGAATATTGGTGAGGAGGAAGAATTAAAGGGACAGTGCTGAACCAAAAGCACATAATGGCCAATGAAAAATTTGAAATGAAAAAGAATGATAAAGGCATAAAAGGGCGAAACAAGCCTCAGTGCTATCTGGAAGTTGACTAATTGGCGGTGGTTTAACAGGAATGGGAGTCTGTAGGAAGGGGAGAAAATCCAGCCTAGACTGGAAGGAAGTTTTAAATACAAACAAACCAAAGTCAGAAAAGGTTGGCACAGTATGGAAATGGATATTAAAAGAGAACAGTGACTTCATTTTTCTTTCATTGGGGAGAGTGTGAACACTGCATTTCATGTTTTATCTCATTGACCTCGTTTCATATGTAAATATACATCCAATTCTCACATGACTTGGCATTTCTACTTCTGTGATGGATTATTACAGATAGTGCACAGAAAACACAGGAAATTTATGGTTTTGCTGTGGCTATTTTCTGTAGGACACACGGTTATTTTGACCAACTAAGTTAGTGTTTGAAGGAGAAAACTTGATCATACCATAATACAGATTTGTGTGTATAAACAAGCTTCATATTTAATGCAGTCTGTGGAGTGTAGTGTTAATTTATTGGTGGTTTTGGTGGCCACTGATGTATTCTGGTACACAACTTCCCTTGCTGTTGATAGCATGGAATATCAATCCTACACATAACCCCTTTAATGCTGAAAAGTACATTGAGATTTTGGAGCGAATCATTCTGCCTTCAAGATAACTTTTCCAGGGACGCCCATGAAAGTTTCAAATCAACAATGTAAAACCACATTGTACGCACATTCTAAAGGCCTGGACAATGAAGAAGGACTAAGAAGAATGTGTGGATCCTGAACTGGTGTGATGCACATCCCCAGTAGTGCATGGAGCATCTTGAAACAGAAAATGTGGTAACAAAACCCTGTACTGGTAGATGTCTTAAGACCTCTTTACAGGAAGAAATGAACACAAAATTAACTTGAAACTTCATCACTTCGTGTCTTCAATCCCTTAGCTAATTTTAAGTACTCTGAAGAAATGGCAACATTACAAAATGGTAAATTCCTTACTGTGCCAACCATTTTTTTTGGAATGTGTTACTAGAATGAAAACTTAAATAACTTAAAGATAATTTGCTGATAACTTGTCAGTTTTCATGGGAATTTAATACCCTGTCCCAACATTTTGTTATTAACGTTTTTTAAGAATAATTGGATATAAGTGTTGCACGGCTGATTTTTGCTCAAAAATCATGTCAGAAATGACTTAATATATTATGGATGACTGAGGGGCGGCATCAGTGATTATGGGATACATGTGGATATATGTCAATGTTCTGTCTCTATCTATATTTTCACTATCACAGTCACAAATAAGCTCCCTCTGCTCAAAAACAAGGCTAATGATTGTAATTAAATGGAACAGTAATGAATAGGGATGAGAACTGATAAGAATTTAATGATTCTGATTCCATTATCGATTTTACTTATCGATCCAATTTCTTATTGATTGTCTTATCGATTCTCAGTGGGTGAGGGAATAAAAGAGTACAAATGGGTTTGGTTGCATTAACTGTCTTTTATATTTTCATCTCTGCACAGAAAATATAACATATACAGTATGCACAAATAACAACAGATGATGCTGTGGTCCTGCTCCCCTCCTGCCTCCATCATCACCACTCATTTATCCATATAGCTGTGATAATGTTTATTATATAGTTACATAGATGGTAGAGGTTTCTATTATTTGTACTAACAGTTGTAGTAGTTGTACATCCACTGCTAATGCTTGTATTTATAGTGGTAGTGTTGACAGTTATGGACATTTGTTCTAGTTGATGGTAGTTATACTAGCACCAGCTATTCTGCTTCTTGATAGTTCTAGTTCAGTTTGCTGTGCATGCATGTGTCTCCCCCTATTTCCCCTCTTCTCCCCCTCTTCCCCAATCTCTCTCTCTCTCTCTCTCTCTCTCTCTCTCTCTCTCTTGCTTTACCCTCTCTCTTTAACTCCAACTGGTCAAGGCAGACGACCGTCCTCCAGGACTCAGGGTCTGCTCGAGGTTTCTGCCTGTTAAAAGGAAGTTTTTTCTCACCACTGTCGCCAAGTGTTTGCTCCTGGAGGATTCTGTTGGGCATATTGTAGGTATTTCCCCCCTTTGAAGAAATGGAAGCTTTGCAAGTGGTACAAGTGGTCCTGGTGTCATCTTTTCACGTGAAATATAGGCATACATATAGGCAGCATTTCCGCCTCAACATCATATTGACTATGGTCTAAACCAAAACAATGCAGTATACCTGTGATGTCATCAGGCATGTGCAACGAAGGCGGAATCAATAAGCAGAATTGTTAAGCAAGCAGGCAAACAATTCCAAGGAATTGATCTACTGGGAACCGGTTCTTGATTCCCATCCCTAGTAATGAACGATGTATATTTTTAAATACAGAGTTATGGCAGCTGTTTTTTTTTAAGGGTGAGCCCTATTTACTTCAGTGATGAAGAAAGAACGAGAGAGGGATGACTGTGAATTTAAGCTGTCAGATGAAACGCCCACTCCAGTGCCCCCAAGGATGATGTAAAACCAAAGGACCAAGATGACAGACTGTCTCAAATTATATCACATGAGAGATAAGCAAACCACTGACACACAAGTGTACAACAACCACCAACCATCATCATTGTTATATACTTTATATGGAAACCGATATGTCCAGTGTCCACTCTATTGTTCTTTTTTACTTGAAATCCCGGTCACAGATGGCACTTGAAATTGCATCTTCCATCCCTGTGTGATGTACCTCAGCAGGTGGGTTAGCACTCTTTTTCTCTCCTCCCACTCTTCTGGGAAATGCAGAGAAAGAGGATGGAGAGAGAAAAGTAATGGTGTGGTCAGACAGCAAGAGAGTTACTCTAATCAGGTCCATGGTTGAACAGACAGTATTTACAGACTGGGGCAGGTAGTGGGTCTGTTAGACTTGATATGTTCCTATGAGCGGAGTCTTTTTTTCCCCCTGACATTTCTGTGCATTTGTAATTCTGTCACCTATAAAAGTGTACATTCATCTATACTCCACATGCTGAGATCGTGTGTCAAACTGCATCAGTGTTGCTGTCTTGTGGTTCAGACATCCATAACCTTCTTGCTGGGGCTCCCCTCTGCTTTTGCTCTTCCTCCAAGCTCACTGCCTTATGTAACAGTATATAACTCAGGTCAGGCAGAGATAAACCCCTTAAGGAGCGCTCATTTGGACTAGGGTCAAGAGAACACATCTTTTTCTTCCTCTCCTTGTGACCACATTTTTCTTTGTCTGGTGACTGTATCTTACTCTACAGGAGTAGAAAGTGCTAGCTTGTGGCTGGTTCAGTTTGTCAGGAAAAGTATATCTGCATCTATGTGTATGTATGTTAATGCTGAGTGATAAGAGTTTCATCAATAATGTGATATGAACATACATGAGGGGAACTTATTAATTTAATTAGAAAAACATTTTACTTATATACACCATGGAGCCTGGAAAATTTTTAGGATTGTATTTTTCTACTTTTGATCTTTGATTCTGATGCAATTTAAGTCTGTGAGTCTATGAGAGCCATGGCTTTTTGGAAGAGTGTGTAGTTGCCATCAGTGGAATTACACTTCAACATACCTCTGTGTTGCCCTCATAATGGTGATGCTGTTCTTTCCCTGTAGGTTCCATCTACATTTCAGGTCAGCTAATGTGTTTATTCTTGGTTGTGTATCTCTTGTATCCATTCACTGGTTTGTTAGTGGCGTGTGACCAAAGGTGTTTCAGCACGTAACACAAGTCAATAGCAGAACAGGCTTCCATGATGGAAGGACAGCTTGTCCTGCTGTGTGCCAGGTGACTGTGTGTGGCCCCATAAGAAGTCAGATACAACAAAACAACAGATGGATTGACAATACCACACAGTCACAGGGCCACTGATGAAGTGTTTCAGCCCAGTATGTGAAGAGAGTGCTTAAACCTCCTACTCTCTCTTGGAAGAAAGAAACTACACATTGTATCAGACATTCACAGTGAAATATTGAACGTTGTAGATGCAAACTGCCTCTGTCATCTGTTGAGATACGAAGAAATAATGGATTCACATTCATACTGAACTGACAGTGCACACTACAAACTAGAAGTCAGTGATGCTGCACATAATACTGAAAGTCTATCGATGTCCTCTATTTTTTAGAGCTTGGTCTCACTACTGCACAGTCCCCTGAGCACTGATTCAAGCTTTTTATTGCAAAATTCTTTGTTCCACTTTTGGGCAAGAATGAGCAATATGAAATTACAAGGCTAAAGGAGTTCAGTAGTAATGTTTCAATACATAACATGATACAGCAGTTGTGTCTAAAGCTCCAGCACTTAGAAAATAGTAAATGATGAAATACCAACCCTATTTTAATAATAATAGGGGCATTTTTAAGAATACAATAGAATATAAAAGCTATGGTTTATTAATTCACTTGATTTAACTTCTAAAAGTACAAATAGAAGATTTTCAGTGATGTAAACTTAAATTGTAATTTTTAAAACTTCACATTCATGGTGCTATCTCACATATTCAGGTCAGCTTGTGGTCCCTGATGCGACCCCAGACCATTACTACTGCTGTTTTTGCATCTGTCACTGATAATCTGGAAAAAGAGACATTAAAAATTTTGTCTCCATACTTTTCTCCATTAAATAAATGAACATATCACACCTCAAAAATTACCCAACTCTTGTGGAAATGCAGGCTGTATTGTAAAAACGAGGATATATACAGAGTTGAATATGGGTCAATGCATGCAGTGCATGCCTGAGAGCTTGTACATACAATTATGTGACATGCTTCATGTTTCATCTCTGCATGAATGCTCTAACATTCTCTTCCCACAGCTAACATTAGCCCTTTAACAATTCATGCAGGGGCACACAGGAGGGTGCACTCTGACTTCACAGAAATGAGAGGCTGAAAGAGAATGGAGTGACAAAAGAGGGGTGAAGAGAAAATGTAAGAGATTTGCAGTGACAGAAGAGAACTAGAGTTCAGAAAAACCAAGAGATGTCACTGATAGTGTTTCATTCCCCTGTCAGGGTCAAACAAATCAAATTTTATTTATATAGCGCCAAATCATAACAGAAGTTATCTCATGACACTTTACATATAGATCTGGTCTA
>JAPQRQ010000003.1:3934298-3949298 GCA_037367365.1 Apogon talboti
TCTCTGATGTGCACATCCCTCTGAGGAATGACCTTTTTCACATTATTAACTGTTTCCCAGCATCACCTCTCAGTGTCACCAACGGCTCAAAGCACTAGAAACATGCGTACACCAGCCATGAAGTTGGCGTGGAGCAACGCACATTTCCACGGTCATTTCACTCTTGATACATCTGAACGTGAACGTGGAAAAGTTCGTATGCCAGGTTTTTGTGCGTACGCACGCTTCATACATGAGGCCCCAGGGCCGGATGGATTCGCATCTGAATTCTTTAAAGGATTTAGGGATTTGTTGTCAAAGCCTTATTTAGATATGGTAAGTGACTTGTTGGGTACTGGTGTCCTTCTCTCAGGGAAGCCAATATATCCTTGATTCTTAAAAAAACAAAACCTCCAGAAGATTGTGGCTCTTATAGACCCATCTCATTGCTTAATTTTGATCTAAAAATACTGTCTAAAATTCTTGAAACACATTTAGACATCTTCTAAATGTGATTCAGTTCTGTCAACAGCGTGCGGTGGATGGTCTTGTGGTCTACCTTGATGTGGAAAAAGTGTTTGACTGTGCCAAGTGGTCCTCCGTGATTTACGCTCAACAATTTGGGGTGGGTTCCAATTTTACCAATTGGATTAAAGTCCTCTACAATGGTCCTTTGGCTGCAGTTATTACAAATGGGCTTAGATCTAAAAAAAAATTGAGATTGGGAGAGGAAACAGACAGGGCTGTCCCCTCACCCTCTTCTATTCACTCTTGCAATTGAACCGCTAGTTGAAGCAATTCACGGTGATCCTAATGTATTTTCAATCAATACTGAGCAAGGGGCTCATAAGATTTCTTTATATGCCGATGGTGTTTTATTGTTTCTTTCTAAGCCTGCAGTTTCAATGCATAGGGTCATTACAATTATTAATCAGTTTAGTTTATTTTCTAGCTATAAAATCAACTTCTCAGTCTGAGGCTATGCCTTTGGGGAAACAGTTCTTCCTTTAAGTGGTCACCTGCAGGATTTGGATCTGGGTATATTTGTCACTCCTTGTTTTGATAAAATGTCTAAGGCTAACTTTGTCCCATTATATGACAAAATAAAACAAAACCTTGAGCATTGGACTTACCTTGCCATATCTTGCTTAGGCAGGATCTCACTCCTTAAAATGAATGTTCTTCCTCGCTTGCTTTATCCAATGAGAATGATTCCTATTTTGTTTTCACACAAGCCGATCCAAAAAAAATAAAGGGCTGGTTCAGTTCCTTTATTTGGAGCAAAGAAAAGGGTTTTTATAAAAATGTCAGCTTCCAAATCAAAGGGGATGCCTGGATCTCCCAGATCAGAAAAAAATATCAGTTGAGATCACTTTTATTATATACCCCAGAGTGGGTGTGTGAATACTCATCTGCAGTGTGGCTGGACAAAGAAGCCTCATTATGCAAATGCTCTCTTAAAAGCTTGCTCTTTTCTGAAAACTATGAAAATGTTAAATTAAATTTTGTAGTAACCCAATAACTGTTAATACAGTTAAGGCTTGGAGAGCAGCCCGTGACATTGAAGGGAGAACTGAGAAAAGTTCCCCTTACACCCCATTTGTCAACAATCCTGCCTTTCTTCCAGGTTTGCTGGATTCAGGTTTTGAGGACTGGGTAACTAAGGTATTTCCACTTTCGGTTGTCTTTTTAAGGAAGGGATTCTCATGTCATTTGACCAAGTTCTTGAAGCCTTTGGAATAGGGAAAAATATTTTTTTTCGCTTTTCCCAGATAAGAGACTATTAAAAAACAAACATCGCTATTGAAGGACAAGAAGGTTTCTGATGTTGAAAAGTTGTTCTTTGGAACTAGGAAGGTGTCACTTAGTACGTGCTATAAAACATTGAAATGTCATTGTAAGCTTGATTTTCCTATTTTGGCTCAGACCTGAAGAGAACTGGATATTGATATCACAGAAGAAATGTGGAGAGAAATTTGGAATGCAGCCAAAAAAAATTACCATTTGCAATTGTTTTTGGGCTTCATAACTTAAACTGCTATGTAGAGTGCTCTTGGCCCCAAACTGGGTATCTTAATTTAAACCAGGCTCTTCTTCACAATATCTGTCTGTCTGTCTGTCTGCAAAATTTAGCATGTAATTCACAAAGACTCACACTAAACAAATTGTGACATGGCGCACCTGTGTCATTTGTATGGATTTAGTCGCTTTCTGTGCAAAGGCTTTTTCCAAAAAGACATCTAATTGACAAAAGACAAACACAAATTGCACACAAGATGTGACCTGGTTTTAATAGAGTTAGTGCTACGGTGCTGTGTACACGGCCACTTTCTGACAAATACTTCAGCTGATGTCTGATGTCTGCTGCCAGCTGTGAGCACCAAACAGAAGTGGTAAAATTGTAGAAATCTCAGAGACACTGAGCCACACCTTAAGAACATTCTTTTAAGATTCAGACATAAATGCAACATCTTTGCGACCTGTCTGAGTCACAGCAATAGCTTCAGCTTAGTCTGTCCGGCATTTCAGTTGATTGTCTTAGAAATGCGAATACTACAGTAGCAGAATGCATGAAAGTTGGTTTCTGATTGTGAACTATGTTTGTGCATGTCTTCAAATTAAAAATGCACAGTGTCTTGTTCTCTGCCGTTCTGCTTGATTATCAAAGAAAATGCATAGATTACACTTTTGATAAATTCAAGTTTCCTGAACTCAACAATACAACCTTAAACCAGTATAATAACAGAATTTTGCAAACATCCTTAGTCTCTGCTCAGTGTCACTAAATCCAAAACATCACAAGGCAACAAAAGTCTGCGTGATTTTTCTTTCGATTTCTACAATTAGATCACCCAAAATCTCCTACATCTGGATATTTGAATTGCATCAAATTGCACAGGCTAATATAGTGATTACAATTACTACTTGATTAACTGTGCAAGTGGCAACATAACTGATTTATGACAGCTTTTTCAATGATTTTAGAAAGACAGAGATTTCAAAATTATCTGTACCTCACAAGAACACCTGTGCTAGAAGTAATTTTTTAGTACAGTTTGTGGTATGTAGACTCTTAATAAAAAACAGATTTATCAGATCTAATATACAAGTGTCAGTCAAGGGAAAACTATCTTATAATAATCTAGGTGGGATGGAGTATAACAGACATGGATGGATTGGATGAGGACATTGGTGTAGGAGTCCAAGTGTCAGAAGGATATTAATGTGTGAAAATTATTATTATTATTTCATAATGGAAAGTGCAAATTTGTACAAAGGTGAAAAAAGTTATGGGTATTTAACACCAGTGTTTATTATTAACATAGAATGTTTTATCAACAGATCCATAAAACAGCAGATTGGGAGCCCAAATGTGGTGCAGTTGACAGCACTACTAGGTGGTGCAATATATTCTTTTTTTTTGTTTTATTGTTTTTATTTTTTAAAGAACAAAAATACAGTTACATACTTACAAGACAAGACAATATCATCAACTCACAATGACAGGACCAAACAACAGACAGACACACAGACAAAGAAATAAAGAAGAAAAAAAAAGAGAAACATATGAAATGAATGAAATGGAGAGAGACCGATGCTGACATCACAGCTCCTAGGTCCTACAAACCCTACTCGGGTACAAGGAGATTGACCAATCTGGTGTGCTGGTAGATTTTCCATATAGTTTAAAAATGGTAGCTATATCTTGTAAAACATCTTCTTTTTTGAATCCAGTAAGTTATTTTCTCCAGGGGCACACAACTGTTACCTTCACTGAACCACATCTTAATTGGAAGGGGGGTGTCTGATTTCCACTTTATTGCAATACATTTCTTAGCGATTGTCAAAAGGATTTCTGTCAGTTTCTTAGCATACTTTGTCAAATTGAACTTAGTAAGATTCCCTAGAAGACAAACTTCAGGGTCCAGTGGAAATGTGACCCCATGGATATTCAATAAAGTTTCACACACCCCCTGCCAGAACCCCTGCAATTTAAAACACTGCCAGGTAGAATGAAGGAATGTTCCTTCCTCCATACCACATCTAAAACAGAAAGGTGACACATTAGAATTATATTTATGTAATTTATGTGGGGTAATATACAGCTGATGCAGGAAGTTGAATTGGATCAGTCTGTACCTAGCATTTAAAGTTGAGGTGACTCCATCTCTACACATATTCCTCCAATAACTGCTCCTCAATGGGAATCCCAGGTCCCATTCCCATTTCACCTTTGATCTATCCATATGGCGGTCCAATATATTCTTAGTAGATTTGGGCCAATGTTTCTTAGTTGAAGCGATAATTGATTTTAACTTTAGTGATCATCTCACAAAGTGCACAGAATTTTGAAGAAAATGGGGGCATATTAAGTGGAACAGAATAGTAAGAGGTGAGAGGATCATGATTAACATAAAAGAAGCATCAACCAACAGCTAAGTCTTATATGGACTGGTCATCACGACAGAACTGTCAATCATTAAAAAATTTGCAATTTTTTTTTTTAAAGACAAGATTTTATTTTTTAAAAGTCTTTCACCATCTACAGCACATGATATGAAAAAAATTCAGGGAGTCTACGGATATCTCAGCGCGGAAACCATTGTTCAAAGTGAATGACCTTTGGTCATCAAGTGAGATTGCAGGAGAAACTGTTATACAACGGTGCTAAATGAAGACACATGGACTAAAAAGGACTGTTGTCATTTAACTCAATCCACCACTGCATTTAGAAATGTGACCTAAAACTGTATTATAGAAGGAGGAAGTATAACATCAATGCTGTGCAGAAAGGCAACTGAGGTTTCTGGACTTGAGCTCATGTCAGATGGACTGAAAGACAGTGGGAATGTGTTCTGTGGTAAGACAAGTCCATGTTTTAGTGGATTTACATGTCAAAAATCAAAAACACCAACTGTACTATTACCAGGTAAAGGTTCAAACAAATCAACATTCTCATTCTATTCTCATTTTATTGCATTTTAGAAAATTTCCCAGCATTTTTAAAATTGTGTTTTGCAAGTTCAAAGACATCTGCACAGCTTCACAATCAAGGTACAATATGAAACCTTTTGAGTGGCTTCTTTTGATAAATTTTCCATGCACTCCTATGCCATTTGACTTCATGTCAGTTTATCAAATGTAGAGAGCAGGTGGAGAAAGACATTAATTTCATTGGACAGAATGAAAGGTGTGCAGACGTGCACAAGCATGGGAAGAGATAAAGTGAACTGGTCACATTTAGGCCTAGCAGCAAATCAGAGGTGTCAGCGAGCAGCCCGTTCACAGCAAAGGCTGTGCAGTGGGATTAAGGATGTACTAATTAGAAGTGAAAGGGGTGAAGGTCACATCTGCAAGTAGGGTGACCAGATCCCAACTCACTGCATGAGGGACAAAGACTATGGTTGTGTTGGACAATATGGGACATCAATGCATGGAAATAGTCCAAGGTAAATTAAGGAAAAAAATAAATACATTTTGCCCCTTAGCTTCTAACATTACTATGCATTGATGTCTAGTTGATTCAGTAGCAAATCAACAACTATGAAAATGAAAACCTAATATATTTTATTTAAATGCATCTTTCCCAAGTTTGCTCACATAAGAAAACAATGGCAGGAAGCTTTCATGCTATTTTACAGGTCCTCTTATAAACATACTTGACAACAATACAGTCAAACACAATATTTTGTCAATGCTACTATTGATCTTTCAAGTATAACCTTAGTACTTTAAAGTGCTTTAAATGGGTGTGGCTTGCCTGTATTTTCTCCAACAACAGACAAAAACAACACAGTCCCTGTACAACTCCAGTCCAAACACCACAACATTAAAGGGTTTGTTCTAGTAGAAACCATATACATTAACCACATATTCAAGTAGAACTGAAGTAGACTACATGTAGTAAGATACTGATTATCTGTACAAAACATTAGCTGTAATAAAAACCCATCTCACTCAGCTCAGAATTACATTAACTACACAAAATAAATACATTTGAAATGCATCTGTATTTAGTGAAAATGCCACAGTGAGGTCGTAAAAGCACCACTGAGTACAAAAGTAGGCACTACTAAAACAAAACAAATAAAACAAGAAATCAAACCTAGTCTGGAGGGAACACAAACTTATAAAAAAAACAAAATAATAAGCTTAATAGCTTTGATTAATTTTGCACTATATTACAATGCACTGTGTTACTATGGTGCACCAAAGCCACGGATTTCAGCCACAGATAGTCTCCCAGTCTTTATTACAGCTGCATTTCCTTTTTTTGGCCATAATACAGCTCGCTGTTTCCTCCCTTTCCTCCATGTTTCACTTTTTGTATACCGGTAGTTTGTTTTTGGCAATCGTGCCCTTAACCTGCGATATTCCCTGTCACATTTCGATTGACACAATCACACAGTCCGCCCCGCCCCCTGCACCCTGATGACAGTGCTCCCTCTTCCTGCTCTGTCAACACAGGCAACTGATAAATGTCTGATTATAAAACATGCATTTCAAAACTGTAGCCTGACTGTTAATAACAATGCGAGACAGCATCTCAATTTCCGGGACATGTGAAAAGTAATCAAAATGCAGGACTGTCCTGCACAAAGCAGGACATATGGTCACAGTCTGCAAGTGGGAGCCAAGTAAATGTCACAGAGCCTATTCAGATGACGCTATGATGCAATGTAATATAGTGCTTAACATACAATGTGATATTTTAAACAAATCATCATAAATAGTGCAAAGATAAAAATGAGGAAATAATGTGAATAATTCTCAAGTATTAAATGACTAGTAATATTCACAACTGATTCATTAGCTACTGGTAGAACACCTGAGGAACTAGTGACCTCTTCTCTCCTCAGCTCTAATGTCGCTGATGCCTGAATACTGAGGAGATTGAGGCAATTTTACAGTGAATGCACTCCAGGGGATTTAAATGCAGTCAGTCAGTCTGTATCATCTAAAGAGCTTAAAGCCAGATTTGATAAAAACCTAGGCGGCTAAGAGAGCCTTTCAGCTTTCAGTTAATCAAAGCACTGACAATATTAACTGTTCGGGTTGTACGCAGTGGGAAATAAATACAGCTGAAGTGAGGGAAAGAGAAAGTCATGACCTGAGTTTTAAAAAGCTCTTATACTTAATCTGTGTGGAGAAAAGTGTAATTGCGACCTATATGATATTCCCAGGTAAAGTTCTATGAGTGAATGAAATGCTGCATTTCTGTGCCATATAGAGGCAAATGAATGAAGTGTATCAAGCTGGATGATGTGTGTCTACAGCTTCAGACTTTAACCTGGCACATATTCCAAGCAGAGTTAATACGCAGAACAATACTAGGACAAAAATTTGCAGTGAAAATGTTAAGGTGTTTTATGGAAAAAAGTAGGATGGGCAATACTCAAAAATGCAGAAATTTAAAAAAAACTTTGATTGAAAATGAAACAAAATAAAATTAAGCAGAAATGTAGGTAAAATCTTCTTATTGTTTCTAATACAGTTCCACTCATAATGACGTGGGCGCTGTTACCAAACGCTGTGTGGGTGAGTATTGTTAATGGTTCATGGTGCACATGAATAAAATGTCTTTGCACTATATGGGACCTTCAGGAAACAATAGTCCAGTAAATCATATAAGATGTAATTTATTCTTTAAGCTGACCTTTTTCAGCTTCTATGAAATAAGGCTCTCCTTATAATACATGAAAAACAACACTGAATCTACATAAAAACTAAAGCTCCTCAATTCCTCAACATAACATTGACACAACATAATATTCAAAGTAAATGTGTACAAACTACATTCAAATGAAATCACAAAAATAAAAACCAATGACTAATCCACAATGAAAACATTTGATTGCAAGATGGAAATGTAGCTAGACTTTGTTGGAGTCAGTGATAGGACTGTATCAGTACCTCATGGGAAACTGATTTTAACTTATAAGATACATCTGAAGTCAGGCCAAAGACCTGTGGCTTTGGGACAGAAATGAGCACTAGGGCTACACAGGGGACCGTTTTGGCTCCCTTCCTGTACACTTTGTACACAGTATCAACACGAAAATGAATGTCTATATTAAGTAAATATTTTCAAAAATTGCAGGACACCAAATCTTTCTGTAATAGCATGTTTTGTCTGTGAATCAAATTATGGCCTCATGACTCCACATGCATAGGAGAGATGAACACCCTAACTAAATCATTATCCTAGGTCTAATGTTGCATTTGTTATTTACTGTAGTTGCTTTGAGAAATTGATCCATATGAACCAACAGGTCAGTGTCCTTTTTTTGTCCTTGTTTTCTCTCAAGTAGCAGCTTGCACTCTTCCATGTCTGCTTGTTTGTATAAAATCTAAATATTTGGGGTAGAATATCCTCAGGCAGAGGCAATGGAAGGAAATGGTCTCTATGGAGGCAATATGAATACATATAGATATACTGTAGATGTTAGCTTTTTGTTGCTTCCCATTGTCAGCTGACTTGTAGCTAAAAATATTTCCATTGCTACAAGGCATGTGACCTTTTAAATTCTCTATATTTGAATGTAGCCCTGCAATGAACTGGTGACATGTCCAGTGTGTACCCCACACTTTCCTGAATCACAGCTGGGATAGGCACCCCCACAATCCTCTCAAGGATAAAGGCACTGTGAATTGCCCTGTGTATGAATTGTGCTATACAAATAAGTTTGCCTTGCCAAGCTCACACTGTCTTTTTGACAATGAGTCAAAAAGGCAATGAATGTGTGTGGAACATATGCCAGTGTATTTGTAGGGAAAAAACAAGGTTGTATATGTTGTTTTCAGCATATGTACAGTAATACCATGTAATGCCATCTAGTTCTGTGGGCTTGACGCAGCATCTTATAAACCGGTCACTAGTATAACAGCAGAGAGGAGGTGTGTCAAGCTGGCCAAAACTGAATTCAGTCAGGTTTCGGCCAGCTTGAGTTTTATTTTCAATAACTATTCAGTAAAATTCAAAAACAAACTTGATACCTCCATACACCAACCAACCACCCAACAACAACCAAAGACTACTGTGAGGCTTTTTTACACCATGCTGCCTCAAGTGGCGGGAGATATACCAACTAAACAGGGGGAACCATTTACACACACAAGTTATACCACAGTGAATTAAACATGATCAAAACCCATATTTACATCATACATAAATATATATACATACACAACATGACTATACAACAATAAAATAACATACCAAAATATATACATAAATATTTACATTAAACCATTACCCAACACCCCTGATAAAACTCAGCTGTGAGCACGTCATGTGGGTGGAACGATAATTACCTCATCGAGCCACTGGGGACTGTTTTTTTGCCCAACAGACCATTCCACCAGCAACACAACAGATGCGTCTACTGTGCCTTCATCATTTTTATATTAACCATTTTTTATGTCAATGCACGTCAAGGTTTAAAACTGCCTGCTATATTAACTAATTAATTAACACCCAACTTCCCTCTACAGTTCAGTGACAGAGTGGAACCCGGCTCCTATGGCTGGACGCGAATTCCTCATAAGCCGCATACCAACCCACAATTTTAGAATTTTTTAAATAGCTTAATAAATAGTTTGTCATGTACTAAAATGTGTGGGTTGTTCCTTCCCCCTTGTGTCCATACTAATCACCCATTGTCTTTAATCATCTTACATTGTCCTACAATAATACAATACAATATAAAATAATTATCCCTGTAGTGTCAGGTAGGGACCAGGTAAAACCTTGATATGGAAAATGCACTGAGTATGTGAATGATGTGTAGGTCAATGTACCCCGTGTAATCTTGTAAGGATGTCAGAAGGACCCCCATAAATGGTGCTAATGTGGAAAATGGAATAAGGGTAAACACTGTATTGCGTAAAATGTGTAATGATTAGGCCATATACCTGTATAAGGTGAAATAAAGTGAAGTGATCTTTGGAGGGTGCCCTTCAGATCTCTAGGAGGCGGAGAAAAGAAGGTGCCTTTTAGAGTGCATTAAAAAAAAGGAATGCATGAAGGTCAAGACACAGGTATATATTAAAAATGTTACTTAATGGCGGAAAATGCAAATCCAGAATAGACTAAAAAGGGAGGGCCAGGGGCAGAGATTAGCCCCTGGACCCAAAGTATATCAATGGGACACTGAAGAGCTGATTTTCAGTCTACACTGGGGTATTCTCACTGGTGTTTGATCTCTTTCCTGACTCCAAGTGTGAGTTTCTCTTTGACGGTTGAAGATTCTAAGTGTAAAAGTGATCTAAGACCAGAACCTCAAGACATCCTTACTGAAGACAAGTTTTTTGGCCCTCTACATTCCTCGCTGTAACGGTGGCTCACCATTACAAGGTGTTTTATATGACAACTGCTGACAGTAGAGGAACAAGAAGTGGAGGTTGACTTTTCTCAAACATTCGCAGTTCAGATTTTTGCTTTTTGTATGTCAACAATTGCCTTGATGTTGCTTCACGAACCCTCTACAAGTTCACTGATAGCTTTAGCTAACAGCCTCTGGCTGCATTTGGTCAATTTTATGAAGATATGGAAACACCACAGGATTCTATATTAAAGCTTAAGTGTGTGAGGTTTTGGGCATCATTGGGCAAAAATTCCCTGTCAGGGTACTCCCATCCAATAAGAATACCATACCCATAATATATATGGTTCATAATAAAGTTCTTGATTAACACATAAGCATTTTACAACTCATTAATGACATGTGAAATCTGTTAAATTGATTTTATAGTTTATCTAATGACAACAAATACTCTGTATATTAAGAGCTAAAAGAGTGGTTTATGTAATATGGGTGCAATTTGAGTTAAATGAGCAGTTTAGTTAGAGTGATGTATTGTGTTAACTTGTACTGGTAATACTTTGTCTCTCTACATAGTCTTTATAAATGTTTAATATTTTGACACTTCAGGCTCACTCTTTGGCAGTTTTGATGCTGTTAAATCCTAAATCCAGGTTCAGCTTAGAGTACAAAGTCCTGCCCCTTCTAGTTGTGCCTGACATAACATTTTTATTTTTTTTCCCTAAAGGATTACAGTTACTGGCAAGAGTAGATATTTGATTCTGTTTGAATTTAGCCATCATTGACACTAGAGCCAGACCAATTAATCAGCCCGCTGATATAATTGGCCGATTATAGCGTATTGCCAATTAATCAACATCATTCAATATGTAGCCGATATATTAACTTTTTTGCTGCACGAAGATTGTGTTGCTGTGCTCTGTCTTGCACTCTCCCCGAGTGCCTGGCCCCTCCCCCTCACACTCAAACGGGGCTGCGCGGTCTGTGCCGTGCGTACCTCACAATGTGTATGCGCAAAGTGAAAGTGAAACCTAACACGCGTTAGTAATACCTTTACCTCTTCCACTGTTGTGAAGTTCATTTACCTTTTCCCTACCTCCTGAAACTTCAGAACTTTCATTTGAGGGGGCAGGATGTTTGTGTGTCATCGTGCCCCCCTCCCCCCAAACACTAAAAACACACGGGAGTCGGGTGGTGCAGCCAGCATTTACTTTTGCATATGGAACTTTTCAATAGCGAGTAAATGTGACTAATTGATGTTTTTGTGAATGAGCCTTTTAAAACCACATAATGTATTAGTTTAAAAACACCTCACATTAGCCTATGTATGATCACTTTCAGCTGAATGCAGCCGCTTGTTTTTATTTTAAAATGGTCAACTATAGTATCAAATTCTATGCTAATTATTTTAATTTAGCAGTGTTCTGGTTGTTAGTCTTGAATCATATTTTGGGTATTATAAGAATTTCTGTTCATGTACAGTATATATCCTGTGTATATCAATGTTCTTGTTTAATATATTGGCCGGTATATCGGTTATCGGCCATTATATCGGATATCGGCTGATATATTGGATATTGGGTTTTTTTGCCCCCAATATCGGCCCCAAAAATGCTATATTGGTTGGGCTCTAATTGACACATATGATATTTGACAATTGCATTTAAAACTCAAGAAAGTCACAGTTTGTGATAAAACTTTTGAAGTAGAAGACTGTTAACATGCGTAAATAGAAAGTCCACACACCCAAAAGTCATGGAGGCATCATCATCATCATAACAGTGCTGAGTAACAGCTGTTGGTGATGTGTATCACAAGTGATGAGAGATGCAGTCCACTGAGCTGTTTAACACAAAACTAAATTTGAACTGTGACTTTCCTGATGTGTAACTTTATATTTTAAATGGACAATCACTGTACAGTTGTGCATTTGAAAGCATTATAATTATAGAATTATAATGAGATCAAAAAATTATTTGTCTCTCGCCACTGACTGCTGGTCATATTTGGACTCATGGGGCACACTGGAAGGATCAGGATACGGCTTTCCTTAAGGGTGCACTTAGGGTGCAGCATAGTATAATCCTAGTGGTCTGAGAAGAAACTAAGCTTTACTATTTATTGCCTCTGGCAATTTTAGTTAATTTTAAGGAGTGATATACTGAATATGATTGATAGTTTTAAATACTGATTGGAGTCCAGACAATGTCAGAATATACTGCTCTACTCCACGTCTCAGCACAGGCATTTTGCCTTCACTTTTCCACAGCAGCATGAGACATCAGGTTACTTTACATTTAGTCTGATTTGGAATTAGAGGAGAGACATGCAGAAAGCTGTGTATTGCAAAATGTGGTGTTTTCTGGTTTTGGATCTTGCAACTTTAAGGACGAAGCATTACTAAGATTTGAGACTAGAATGATGAATCTTGTTACCCAAAATATATCAACGGATTTCATGGGCTAATCAAAATTTTGCGGTTCCAGTGTTGCCTTAATTGTCATTCAAATACAGCTAAGCCCGTCACTTCAAACACGGATTAAATGTGTCTTAATGAATAATGAAAAACTAAATTTCCCCTACTCTGCTTTGCGCTCACAGATAAATACCGGAGAAAAGAATCCTGATGCTGCCAAATAAATCAGCCAATGGGCTCGAAGGACCTTATGAGGAATCAAACTGTGACTGAGGACAACAATTTATTACATTCGTAAATGCTTTAACCATATGCACATACTATGATTGAACTGTGTCAGCTTGTAACTGCTGGAAACACATTTTTTAAAAATGGTTGCGCTCCCCAGGAGGCAATTTAAAATGCTTACATCACTGAAACCACGATGAACCATTAATAGACTGAATGAGGAGGTGAAAAGAGGCACAGGAGAGGAAAACAAAGGATAAAGAGACATTTTCTAACAGGTTAATTGCTTGCCTTGAAGGGAGCGTCACTCACACTGATAAGGGCAACGTCTTATTTAAGGGCAGGTAACGCGGTAATAACTGCATGTTAGCCTCTAAATTAGGAAACCTGGCCAATGGAATCCTTACCACAGGAAGACGCACTTCAAATCTATAGACTCACTAAAATACAGTCAAACAAACAGAGTGCACACATGCCCTCAGGTGTTTCATCCAATCTGACCCAGACAGCTGGAATATTCTGTACATGCAGGCAAGACCTCTCCTCTTAAAATTAGCGTATTCACCTTTAAAAAGACATGATTTCATCAAAAACATAAGGTTTGCTGCATAAACACTGCACCTGCACTGTAAGTTGATTTTCACAGATAAAATGTGTGGATTCATTGTACATCCGCACAGCTTTAATGCATTATGCAGGGATCTCCTGTTTTCCTCCACCACTGCAACAAATACAACCTTACATCATCAAAACCCACCATAAAAATCTCAGCGAAGATGCCTGAGGATGGCCTTGTTTACTCCTTTTCACAAAGCAAAATGCAGAGAAATGTCACGACAGGGAGAGACACTGGAGACAGAGGTGGGGTGATGTGACATCTGGAGTTTGAATCTATTATAAAACTGCTTCATTCCTGCACTGAGACAAACACTATACTGCATGTGGAAAAATTACTGAGCTCTGCAGTGCTCACTAATAAAGAAAATGATTCCACTTCAGGCAGAAATGGCAACTGTACCTGGGTTCTTTACACCTGAAGTACTGTACATATATAAATATATACATATTTATATTCAAGTATATGTAGTACATATATACTTATACTGAAAACAAACTATTTGTAAAAACTACAAAGGGTGATGTTGAATGGCTGATTGAGATTGAATAATTAAAACTTCTGCATTGGCATACAGTCAGATATGAAACTGGTCAGGGATTCCATTTATGCTTTTATTTCAGTCTTCAGCAGGATTATTTACAGGATGAATGGATCAGATGCTGACATGGATCAGATAATGTAACTCTTAAACAAAGGAAAACAATAGCTCTATTATCAAAACAATTCCAAACATATGTAAGGAGATTCAAATAAACACAACATAAAGTACAACTTACTCAGATATGCATCTGTATCCAGTCAGTGCATTACACTCAGTCTCTTACTCAGGCCGCATGCTCCGTCAAACAAAGGAAAAGAGGATGTGCTGGGCCTGGTCCTTCCTCTTAAATGGTTGGGTGTGGCCTGATAGGTGAAGCTAGGTCCCGCCCCTCCTCAACCAGGAAGTGGAGTTTTTAACACTATGGTGAAAGTAAAATCACTGATTCAACTTTTTTACAGCAGTAAAAAAACTGGGGGGAAAAGTGCATGCTCTGAAATGTATTCAAAGTTTGAAAGTAATAAGTGAAAAAGTAAGCAGAGCTTACTAGTACCCCTGCCTGGTCGCACATCACTTTGCCCCTCTTGCTCGCTGATACCCTGCCTATCCAGAGTTTACTTTTGAGTCTTAACTTTGTCTTAACTCTTTTTAAAAACTGTTCAAAAATTTGTAGAAACAAAAAAAAGGAAAGAAATGAAATTTGAAAAGAATCAGGTGAATAGTGTCTGAGAAATGGGATGAACAAAAAACTCGGACGGAGGGAAGGACAAAAGGATGGATGGAAGGACGGAACCTTCTGGTTATATGGATGTCTTCTCTCCTATACAGATCAGTCAGCTCATTTCAATAGTCTCTTCATCTAAACCGTCCACTTGTCTCTTAGACCCAGTTCCAA
>JAPQRQ010000003.1:3959612-3972845 GCA_037367365.1 Apogon talboti
GAGGAAAAACTTCCTTTTAACAGGCAGAAACCTCGAGCAGACCCCGGCTCCTGGTGGATGGTCATCTGCCTTGACCACAGCCTGCCTTGGTTTTACATCATTTCTATGTTGTTAGGTCTCATAGAATTTTAGAAAGTAAATTTTCATATATTATTGTTTTATTATTGTATTTTACACTGATAAAAAGAGCTCCAACTCAAGCCCAAGTTTGTGAAAGGCAGATGTAGGCTTGTGACTTTTTCAGGTAATTCCTGAGACACTTTATCTGTAGAGGCACAAATACAAAACAGACAAACAGATGCACAGTGTACATGGACTCAGTAGGTTCAGAGATGCAGCAAATAAAATGACAGGTCAGGCTAATAATGGATCCAGAATTAGATTGGAGACAGAGAGATAAAAAGACAGGGATCTAGGACTGTCGTCACTGCTTTCAGCCAGTAAAGCATAATTACAGCTAAACACACTGCCCCCTTTTCTGTCAGTCCAGCTCTGTCCCCTGTTACTAACCCCACACAATGCTCAACAGTCTGAACAAAGGTTCCCTGAGGCCCCTAATCCAATACAGCAGTCTCTCCAAGACATCTACACATACACACCATCCAATAGAGAGGGAAGGACATAGGCAGGTGGGAAAAATGAGGGGCTGACGGGGAAAAGACGAGTATTCGGATAAAGGGGATAAATTGGCGGTTGCAAAGGGAATGACGGAGTGTGAGCTTTTCATTCTCTATTCTCCAAGGGCTTTGAGTGTGATGTTCATCATGAGTGGGCTGTGGTGGGGCCTCATTGTTCCTATGTGTGTGTGGGTCCATCTGCCCTGGAGCCCCTTTAGGGCCCAGCCTGCTTTATCAGGGCACTGAGATGTGCCCACTCTCTGATCCTGCAGTGGAGTGTAAAAGTGTATTGATTTCAGGGGGCTGGTGTACAGTGGGGATGTGGGGAATGGTGCAGAGCTGTGGAAGATGGGTAGAAAAGCACTTTGTGACCAGAGGTGTAAAAGCAAAAGGCTGTAAAGACATACAGAAATGTTTACATACAGTACACCAGGCATGTGACACTAAGAATATGTCTGCATCCTCCTGTTGGTCAATAACTGTGTTGCTGTTTCAATCATAAAACTGTTAAAGTGTGATTTAATATTTGCATATGAGCAATGGCAGCTGGTCCTGAGGTGTGTCACTCCTTTAAAGTTACTTGGTGAAGAAGAAGAGCTGTGTAAGCATTAAAGTTACTGAAAATGATGCTAAAATAGAAAAATATTCAAAATTATTATGATATAATACCTGTCCAGTGTCCTATTGTTTATGTCAATATTTATTGAAGTTGGTTTTAACTGCAATAAATTAATTTGTCTGTGAATATATTCATGTCCTGGTTGTGAGGCTGGACAAATAAGTGTATATGTGGCTTCTGAAGCGTTATGTGAATGGAAGATTTTCACTGAGCTGCCAAGTGGCATTAAGGTAGATAGACATGTTCAGGACTCTTGAATGAATGTGAATTAAATGATTAAGCTGCTCCAAATGTCACAAATGTCCGCTAAGTTTTTTTTGTTTGTTTTTTTTTTTCAGGTGGACGTCAGTCGAACATTACAATCAAACGCTTATAACAAGTATTATCAGCTGACTGAAATATAAAAAATTTGTCTCTGCACATCTGCACAGAAACTCATAACTGCTATATTCATAGTGTGTAGTGTTTCAGCAGCTCTGCATACATAGTGTTGTTTCATTGTCGGTCCCATTAAAAATGGCATGTCTGCTCTTTGTTTCTTGTATTAATGTGACATTTAAAAATTCTCAAAATCTATTTATCTGTAAGTGTAAAAACTTTGTGGCAATATATCAAACTTTCAGTGCTGTAATGTAAATTCAATTTGATTTTTTACATTTTTTTTTAATAAATTCTATTTAGTTTTAGGTTCTGTTCATAACTTTTATGGACAGAATTTCTAGGTGCAGCTAGGTGGTGGAGGGGGTTGAGTTCGATAGCAGGGGAATCTTGTCTCTGCTTTTTGCTTACGTTGTGGTTCTCTTAGCTTCATCGAACAGCGACCTCCAGCTCTCGCTGGGGCGGTTCGCAGCTAAGAGGACCACAATGTAAGCGATAGGGATCGTGAGGGCCCGCTTTCGCTTTCGTGGTCTGTATTTGTACTGAAAATCAAGATCAAGCGAGCTTTTGCCCTTAGTGGCTGGGATGAAGATCAGCACCTCCAAGTCTGAGGCCACGGTCCTCAGTCAAAAAAGGGTAGAGTGCTCACTCCAGGTCGGGGATGAAGTTGTACCTCAGGTGGAGGAGTTTAAGTATCTCAGGATCTTGTTCACTAGTGACGGTAGGATGGAGCGAGAGATCAACAGGCGGATCATGGTGGCATCTGCAGTGATGTGGACGCTAAACCAGTCTATTGTGGTGAAGACGGAGCTAAGTCGAAAGGCGAAGCTCTATTTCCGGGTCGATCTACATTCCGACCCTCAGCTATGGTCATGAGCTCTGGGTAATGATGGCAAGAGCAAGGTCGCGGGTGCAAGTGGCTGAAATGAGTTTCCTCCACAGGGTGGCCAGGCTCAGTCTTAGGGACAGGGTGAGGAGTTCGGACATCTAGGAGGAGCTCAGAGTAGAGCCACTGCTCCTCCACATCGAGAGGAGCCAGTTGAGGTGGTTCAGGCATCTAGTGAGGATGCCTTCCGGACACCTCCCTGGGGAGGTGTTCTGGGCTTGTCCATCCAGGAGGAGACCTCGGGGCCGACCCAGGACACGCTGGAGGGATTATATCTCTCGCCTGGACTGGGAACGCCTCAGGATTCCCCTGAAGAGCTGATGGAAGCGACTGGGGAGAGGGGCTGTCTGGGCTCCTCTGCTGAGGCTGCTGCGCCCATGACCTGGACCCGGATAAGTGGAAGATGACGAGTATTTAGTTTTTATATAACACCAATCATACTACATGATTATCGTAAGGCATGTCACCAATGCACATCGAGGCTTTAAAAATACATAATTTACATAACATTTACAGAAAGAAAAACCTGTGATAGAACCGGGCTTGAGGTAGGTGGCCGTGTGGCTCGACCGGCTGGTGTTGAAAACAGCTGAACGGTTCTATTTTTTGCAATTTTTATGAGAGGAAGTGACTCCCAGCATTAGAATGGCTAAATTCCTATAAAAAAAAAAAAGCTGAGTATTGTGGTACCTCTCATTTGTCTTCGGCCAATGACAGACCAATATTTTAACAGAGTACCCGTGGGTCAGACTAACACAGACCTACAATAAGTCTCAAAGAGTGAAAGAGAAAGATCTTGAATTATTTTTTGATCTGTTTAACCCAAAATGTCTGTTTTTGTCTATAATAAAGACATGGGTGACATCAGACATTTTGTAAGCAGTGACCTGTCTCTTACAACCAACAGTATGTCATTGTCAGTGAGTGGTCTTATGTAACACACTCGTCAAAGTAAAGAGACAGTGTGTTCAAGACTGCTGTCAGCAACAGAAACCCAACACACACACACACAGAAACACACATACAGCTTTTTTTCTATCTGCAGGGTCACAGTCCCTCACCCCATGGTTTTTATAAACTCCTCCCTCTCCTGCTCTGTCTTGACATAAAAACAGGTCAGGACTGAAGGTACTGTTGAAGCCTGTCACAGTCCACCTTTGAGTCCTAATTAAATAAACTATCCAAATTAAATAAACTAAACATGTAATATCAGTAATGAAGCGAATAAAGAAAGAATAAAATCCTCATAGTATTTAATCATTTTGCTCTACAGCCACAGTAGCTTTCCATCCTGAGCCTGCCTTTTAATACCACAGCATGACAGAGGATCCAGATAGCATTAGATGAGATTTGTTTTATTGAAGGGTGTGCACAGGAGGAGGTTGGATGAGTGAGACTCGAGTCCTCTCCCCTGTTGTGCAGCACACACAAGAAATGTTGTCATTACATAGAGCCCTGGTCTGAGGTGTTTGACCGGAGACTATTTCACATATTCACGAATTTAAGATCACTCATGACCAGAGTCTGATCTTGACCAGCTCTAAATGTAAAGTGTCATGAGATTTGTTATGATTTTGTTCTAAATAAATAAAATGTGATTGATTGATTTATACTGTACTCCAATACCCCATTACATTTCAGTGAAAAATATCATACTCAGCTATATCAGCTTTACTAACAAAGATAAAAAAGCAGAGTCTATACAGTAGAAACTCGCAGTACAAGTTTATTTCGTTCCATGAATGAGCTCGTTTTGCAATTTACTCGTTTTACAAATCAGTTTTCCCTTTTAAAATTAATTGAAACATGATTAATCCATTCCAGTCCCCAAATACCACCAAAAATCCTTTTTTAAGGGTTTTTTAAACATAAAGTTCTGTTAAAAAGAAAATAACAATTATAAAAACATAATAAAAGAGAATGCAAAAAAAAACGAACAGTTTTTTATTAACTTGATATGATGTTGCCTCAACAAGATGAACACATGAACTGAGTGAGCGGAGGCTGCTCCTTTTGGGGGGAGCTCAGTGCTGACTAGCTAGTATGAAGCTCACTCATACTGTGGATTTACACTCGCATTTCAAGACAAAAATACTCACCAGGTGTGGCTTGTAAAGCAAATTACTCATTCAATCGTGGGCTCGTACTAAGAGGTTCTACTGTAGAAAGTATTCAACCCCTGGGATGTTTTTTTCCATTTATCACATCATTGTGAATATAATTTGGGTTTTTTGACAAAGATTTACCAAAAAAGTACCCTTTATATCCCTTTAATATCAAATTGAAAACAATTGCTCTTTTTTTTGTATATATACATCAAGGCTGCCAACTTTTTGAGAAATCCTTGGAGAGAGATTTTATGGGCCCAAAATTTTCCCCGCAAATTTTGTTATTTTCCCATTCAGAGTGATTCTTCGCACAGCACAACCATGTCATTATGCCAAAATATCATCTTTGAGTCTTTCCAAATGTAGGGGTCTGTAAGACAAGGGTGTAGCTTTAGATAATTTAATGCTGTTTGTGCAGTTAATTTATATGGCACTAATGACCTCTTAGGACCTCTATTATTGTTAAAACATCACTGATTAACCCTTTTTCAATTCCTTAATCAAAGGCATATTTTTAAAGCAATGGCTCTCACCTTCCATACCTCTCATGAAAGCTGAACTTGTAAAGGTCTTTGTGATGGTGACACATATATTTTTGACTCCACCTGTGGCAAGAGTTACCTGTTGGTCCCCTGAAGATATATGTAATTGGCTGGAGACCGCTGTAAGCATTTTACAACTGACTCATGACCTGAACTTCCTAAGACAACCTCACCTGGCCACGGTGGCAGTTGGTTTATGTAGTCTCCATTCGTAGATTATTTGCCTCACAGTAAAATGGCTGATTTGTAGTTATTTGCAGATTGTATTACAGCCCTTCTCAGACTCCACATGCATCTATAACCTTCTTCCTGAAGGCCTAAGAGAGCCGTTTTGAGCTTGACATGGTTATACTGAGGGTTTGAATTATATTTTTTTCTGTAAAGGGGTTTGTATCTCCAAAAAAAAAACTTTGCCTAAATATAATTATACCAACAACATGCGCTCTCCCAGAGTGACAGCCACATGCAGAGGTGGCAGTGGAATCATGCATTTATAAAGCAAAGCATTTAGAGCATTTAGGGCATACAATTTGTCAGATAGGCTTAATAGTGAAAGAAAAACTGCATTAACCTTCCATGGCCTGTAAAATCTTCAGTTATTGAAGCGGCACAGACAGTCAACACCCACATTTGTCCTAATGTGCCACACTCTCCTTTTAAACAAAAGTAATGAGTGCCAAACACCACAAAAAGATGGTAGCTTATAGACCTATAGTTAAGATATGAGGACAGGATAAACTGCGTTAAAATGGTCGAGTGTGTTCATTCAAGCACTGATCGAGCATCGTTTATGTCGTAAAGAGTGTCAGTCACATTCTGCATCCGCCCCAACGCTTTTGGGCTTTTACGCACAACTTTCACACACGCACAGGGATGGAAAATTACATTTATTTATGATCAAATTATAATTCAACATTTGAGGGACCCCCACAGATTTATAACTGTTGCTTTCATGGGAGCCATGTCCTTACTCTATGGGAGCTGAGCTCCCTCTGGCTCCCACTTAAGTTGAACACTGGTTATGCCACTCACTCCAGAGAAAGCTAACTAAATGGCTGAGGTTCTTAAAGGGCACAATCCTCAAAAACCCTCTAACGTTCTCCAATGCCGCTGCACATGTACAGGTGCATAAAATTTTAATTTTAGGCATTATAAGTAATGATGAACATAAGTGTGTATCAATTTTTTCCTCCAAAATAAATTTCTGTTTTTTAAATTAGAATTTACTAACACATTTTAAAAAGCATTTTAGTTCAATATCTTTAAAAATATTTTCTTCATGTATTGATATTGTTAAACTGAAAATTGAAAGCCCAGACATTTACATGTGGTGAAGAAAAACAAAGCTTTAAAGGGGGCATGCAAACTTTTCCACATAATGTATATTACATACAATACATGAACAAATCTTAATAAATCAAACCAATTACATGAAGTTCCAATTAGCATAACTATAAACAAGTAGATAAGCTCAGCTGCTGCAAATTTAATTTGCCAAACACAATTCAAATTAATTGTTGACTAACGTTTATTACAGAAATACTCAAAATACATAGGCCCTACCTGAAAAAAGGGTAAGACAGTTTCCAGTCTTGGTCTGTTGTCTCTGCAGTTTTTCAAACTTCAAAGACACTCAGCACCACCTGCCACCAGATCGCATAGAAACGTGACGTCACGCCCCCCTTCTCTCAGCCAGCCCAGCATGCACAGTCAGTGAAAACAAGAGGCTCAAAACACGGACCGAATTTTCAGAGACCTGGCATTCTGTCCCGGGATTTGGATGAAGATGTGAACTGGATTTACCCAAAGTATTGTATTTTCTAAGTGGAACGTTTGTTTTTGTTGTTGTTGATTGTTTTTGGGTTTTTTTGGGGAGGTGATATCGGGAGTGTGCCGTGAGAGTGTGTGTAAGCAATCAAATGTGTGAGTGTCACGCTCAATGTGTGAGAGTTAGCAGCCCTGTATAAATATTATGATCTACATTTTTCCTTTATTTGATGTTTTGTTGCTTTTGCATTTTCAGCCTTTACAGTTATATATTCTATTATATAACAGTTTTGAGTATCAACAATATAGATTTTTTTTCATGTTTTCATCTTGTTCCATCTTTTACATTGTCTTTGACTTGTTTTCACTTTTACTAAATTTTCATCTTGTTAATGTTCAACAGTCCGGTTTCTTAAGTTTTAACTCAAAGGCCTCTAAGCTGAAAAGAAATAATGATTTTACATTAATTGTGATTATTATCAATACCAACTTAATGGTGGTTTGTCTGTGTATGTTAGCCCTGTGATGAACTGACATCCAGGGTGTACCCTGCCTTCACCTGTTAGTAGCTGGGATAAGCCCTCACAAGGCGTAAGAAATTCAGAAAATGAATGAATGAATGAACTGTTTGTGATAAAATGTGTGACCATCCCAACCAGCACCCACATCAGTGTTTACCCAGATTTGTAATTAGAATTCTTTCTTATTTTCTTACTTTTTCTCAAATCAAATGAAGTCTTATCTCAGTATCTTCTGAGGTTAAATAATGGTTGAATAAATTCTGTTGTATTTTTCAGTGTAGGATACCAATTCTATGACCTTCATCACTGAGTGCATGTTGTTCTCTGGTGTTCTAGTGGAGCTGGATGTGGACCATGCACAGAGGGTCCCTGGGGCTGAGGAGGGAGGCGTCCCACCCACTCAGGTAAAGCTGAAAGACAGGCAGAAGTTCTTTGAGGAGGCCTTCCAGCAGGACATGGAGCAGTACCTGTCTACGGGCTACCTGCAGATCGCAGAGAGGAGAGGTGAGATGAGGCAGCAGTATGATTGTGTGGTGAAAACACTGGAGCCACGCTCTTTGATGAAACGTGAACAGTATTGAGAAGTGACTCATCTTTCACTGTGAAAGGAGAAACACAGAGGACTTACAGTTACTTGGAGTAACCAATATGACAGTGCAAACTCTGGAACATTGAAATGAATTCATTCCAGAGTCCTGATACCATCACCTTGATATTGCTGCACATCACAAGATGGATTGTTTTTTGTCTTGGCTATAATAGCTTTCTCCTGATAGGTCCCACACTCTGAGAGACTGTTTCACAAGTAGAGCCATTACTCTAAAAAATGCCACAGTGCAATATAAATGTTGTCTTCCAGTGGGATCATAATAGAATCCCACTGCAGTTTATCCCATGTACCCATTTCTGGCAAAATTCTGTGCTAAGACACCCAAAGGATGCACTGAAATGAGGGACCAGATGAGATAGAAACCCTGCACAGAGAGCTGTTTGGACTCCACTAGCACATTCCTTGTAATGAAATATTTCTTCTTCTTTTGCTCATTTATCCTCCTGCCTTAATCCTCTGGAAATGGCTTATTAGGGGAGATTGCTGAACAACGAGGAAAGACAGGAGAGATGAAGCGGATGAAGGAGATTAAGGATAGGCATAGGAGAGGATGTGACAGACTTATTATATGTTTTCACTCAGGTTTTTTTTGTTATCAGTGCAGTGCAGGTTCTTCTAAATGAACCTCTGCAACAAAAACACTCTCCAGCACTAGGGCTAAGATGCAGCAAGTAAAATATTCTCAGCTCATTAGTATCTATAGCCCAGACACAATGTAGTTCATGTTCAAATTTATGGTTTAACCCTTATGTCCTCCTCAAAAAATAAACCTCTGGTTACCTTCATGTACAAAAATGTACGCACACAAAAAACTACTATAAAATCATCATACATCATTTTTTCCTTCTTTTTTTTTTAAAATCCCTTAAACAACTTTCCCCTGATCAAAACTACCAAACAAACAGTTTTCAGGATTTTAACCTTCTAAATGCCAATTTAATCATTTGAATTCTGAATGATTCATAAAAAAAACACAAAAATGGAAATAAAAAAATACAATAAATAAAATAAAATAAAATAAAATAAATTGTAGGTGGATGAAACATTGGTGATGATTACAGCCTTGAATATGTCAAAGATAAGCAACAAAAGTGATTTGGTTGTGTTAGTATTTTTTTCTGTAGTGTCAGATACTTCCTCTTGTCACCCTCATGGACAAAAATGTCCCATTGACTTCCATTATAACCACTTTTTTTAATCTCACTGCCTTTACACTTTATAACTGTACTTTCTCTAATGTCAACATTGTATTTAGAAGAAAACTAGTAATATTTAACATTTTACTGTATTTTACCAGTTTCAACCATTTTCCCATTGTAGACGGATGCATGATGAAAATGAGGTGACTGAGAGAGTTTAATATCACACTTTAGTTATCCTTCATGCAGTGACAAATTCCTACCATAGGGTGGCGCCACTGAACAGCTGAAATAAGCAGCAACCTCTGCAGGAAAGATGAAACTGACAGTTGTACATGCTCATGTAAAGGAAGGCAGGCAAGTACGCAACAGTGAGTGCCAGGATATTTGCTGAAAAAAACCTGAAACCTCAAAATGGAAATCAGTTTAGTAATAGGTAATAGTGACCATCATTAACTTAGAAATGAAATTAGCTAACTTTACAAACAACTGGCTCCCAGAACTACACAGACTCCAGACTTTCCCTCTGGGGCTGAAAACTGGCGCCAAAAAGTCCAAGTATCAAAAGTTACAGTTCCTCAGTTGTCCCACTGAAGCCCTCTTGAGTCCATCCCCATAGACCTCCATGTTAAAATGTCTAATTTTACAGTATGTATGAAACATGTTTTTTGTCTCCCCAGCTCTATTTATTTGGTGTAGCTATATTTGCCATGACATGACCACTGTATGCGAGTTATATCAGAGTTATATGAGTTTAAAAAAGTGGGTATAAAAAGTGGAGCTGTATAAAAAGGAGAGGTGCAATGCACAATTTTCAATTTTTGGATTTTTTTTAAGTGAATTTTTTAAAATTTGAACTCGAAGACTATTCATCCAATTCATCAGACAAAGTACCATCAGACTGAAAGGTAAGATTTGGACAGAATAATATTTGTCTTAGTTTGACTGAACTACCCAAAAAGGACAGTAATTTAGTTTAATCTAGTTTACAATTATCTGTAATTTTCCAGTTGTTTATCCAAATATGGGAACCTTTGTTTAAAAAACCAAGATGGTGACAATTATGTTAATGGGTGAGGGCCCAGGGGCTTCACCTACTGTTTATCTCCTGTCCACAAGCTGGACACACTGAGAAAGAGAAGGAGGAGAATAGTGAACTGCAATGAGTGGTCAAGGAAAAAAATGGGGAGGGCTATGGATGTCATAATCCACTGAACGCTCCTAAGCCAGTTTCAAGGGTCTTCTAACTGTCACATGGACACACTTTCTGCAATTCCTCTGCAGGCAAAAACAGTCCCTCCCAGCAGGAGAACCTTTTAGACAAGGTCACAGAGGGGCTAAAAGAAGAACATGTTGAAGTCAGTCATGTGGAAGTAATGTTCAAAGCAGTGCTTTCTGGACCAAGACTTTAAGTACATAACCATAGTGTTGGTTGATGTATGTGTGTGCTTGTGTGCACATTTGATTATTTAGGTTGTTTTTTTTTCATGTACTGGAAACACAGCTCCAGTCGGGTCCAAAAACGTAATCATTGTCTTCTATATGACGCTTTATGAGCCTGGATTGCTGCCGCTGCTGTTGTGTTCTGGTAATTGTATAGCTGACAGCGAGATACAGCAATGCACACGAGACAAGGCTGCATACTGAGAAGTCATTAGCGAGCATTAGACCCTAGCTCCTCGAAGATATGTCACATACAACAACAGCTACTTTTTTTTACAGAGAAGAAAGGTTCATAAAAATATGACACCAGGGCGCAGACTGTATGAATGCATCACAGTACACAGTTTGGCCATGTTTGTCTTAATGCATTTCATTAATTTTTGTTTGACTGTTTTGCAGATCAGTTTGTAAAACCTATAATGGACTTTTTTGGGAGGCACAGGAAGTTGAGATGTTAAAAGGTGTTTAAAAAAAGCCTGTCTCTGTTTCAATATGTAATTTATTTCATATGTGTTGCTCTTCCAGTGACAGCTAGACTCTGAGGCCAGTCTCCACTGAAAATAACGTTCCCCTTCTCTCTCGTTCTCTACTCTCTCTTCTTCTGCTCTCCCCTTGTGCTGCCTTTCTCTGCTCTCCTCATTTCCTTGAGGTACGGTAGCCAATGGCATCTCCTCTCACTGATGTGCGCCGACCAATCATTTCATTCTGCCCCCTTGTGCCTGCACACCCACCCCCACCCCCACACCCCATATTTCCACAGTGCACTGGCTTGTGACGCATGCAGTACATCATGACAATGGGGCTGAGTGGGGGTGGGGGGTCTGTCCCCCTGCAAGGTGGTGAATCCAGGACTGTTTGAGTTAATGCGTTAGCTACAGTAGTTGTAGAGGAGTTTTCAAGGATTCTGCTGTATAGGAGCCTGTGTTTTATGTTGAACAGCACAGGACTTAGTGAGTTTTACTGCTGATTCTGTAATATTGATATCAAATAACAGAATGTTAGACCAAATACCTGAATTCATGGTAATTTGTCTCTAAGATCAAATTGCTTTGTGGATGACGTGGAATCAATCACAACATATTTTTTTATTGCATGTACTTTCAACTTAAGGGGGAATCAAGCTTCTTGTATGTCACTTTACATGTTTGTAAGCACTCTCTTTTCTTCTGTGGCTTAACACAGCTCAAATGAACGACTTCATTTACTGGGTTCATCCCTTGTTCTCTTATGGCTTAGGACCACCCAGCAAGAAAAGATTGGTGCTAATATATATATTTGGGGCTTAGATGCCACTTAAAGGTTCGGTGTGCAGACATTTAGAACAGATCACCACTCAGAGAGTCCACCATGTTGCACCGCCATGTACTGTATCTTCTACCCCAGAACGGACCTCCTCTTCCTCTCTTTAAATTCAGGAGTGTTCTGACTGGCTGCCAATGTTTTTATCGTCCATCAAATCATTCTAAAATTAATCCCAACTATTTCATTCTTCACTGTCAGTTATGTTATACTGTAGTTGTGGTGTGAACTCCACCAGCAGCAGAGTTGGGAGGATGTTATATAGCTATCATTACAGCTGCTGGTGTGTTAAATGGTGGACCAGATAGTCCCCTTAAGTCAAAAGCTCAGAATGGACAAAATAAAGACTGATTCTGATGAGGGACTCTTGTGTTTTGTGGGAGTGGGTGGAGGCAGAGTGATATAATCTGCAACTCTACCACTACATATCCTTATATATTCCTCACTGTTTATCGTGCATTCAGCTGTGCATGAGTAGAGTACTGGAGTACTTTGGAGTAGAGTACTTTTGTACAAGTAGATACAGATTGAATTCTCTGTCAATAGTCTTTCATATTCAGCTTCCTACATAAAGCGACACATGCCAATCCGTGATTTGTACCAATGCTTTGGATCGTGAAGTGAACTAAACCCAAGCTTACCCATTTCAAAAACCATCCAGCTTATATGTGCACATTTGCTTCTGTGTAAAAATGTTTGCAAAGAAAAGATAAAAGTAAGTGTGAGCTCTTCCTGGACTCAGCTCCTTGCTTCTATATTTTTTGCACTTTGTTCCGTGTGAGGTTAACATCACCCTGTCCCATGTCGTATCCAGAGCCAATAGGAAGCATGTCGTCCATGGAGGTGAACGTGGACATGCTGGAGCAGATGGATTTGATGGACATGTCCGACCACGAGGCCCTGGATGTGTTTCTGCACTCTGGGGGAGAGGATAATAGCGCTGCCTCACCTGTCACAGGTACGACGCCACACACATGTATCTACAGTGAACATCGGTCATTCCTGTCATACACACACTTTACTACTTCTATACTTACATATTTATGACAACTGGGTCAAATTACATTGTATATTCTGGTCTTTAGACATTATATATTTTGAAGTAAGTCTCAACTGTTACTTAGTTTTTTCAACATAATCCAGCTCATCACACTCTTAAAGTTCCACACTCTTAACCGTTGGTTGGCCACGTGGCCTATTCAAACATGAATGGTCACGTGGGGTGTCTGCACACCCCAATGCTAAAATATTTAAAAGGTTAAACATACAACTTTTTTATTGATTCAGGATACATTTGCAAACAC
>JAPQRQ010000003.1:3992772-4014656 GCA_037367365.1 Apogon talboti
TGACCAACCAAGGGTTAAAGGTAAGATTTCGGATGCATAACTTTTGTAGGACTGGGGCATTTTTGTGAACTCAAAAAGAAGAAAGGAGTGTGTGCTAGTCCTTTCACTGGGGTTAATGATCTGAACACACTGGAGGCATATTGGTTACATGTAAAAAAAATTATTGTGAGCAGCCAAATAAAAAAATCTGATGTACTCTGTGAATCTGAAGTGAACTGTAATGCTTCCAGTTGTCATCTGTTTGAGCTCTGCTGTGTGTTGTGTATTCACCATGGACAGGTAGCAGAGATGCTGACAGATCTGGCAGCGTCTCTCTGAGGACTCCAGTGCTAGCCATTTGCCGCGGGGCTTCTTGCGGCCCTCTCCAGGCCCCAGACTGCCATCATGGGTGCCGTACCGGGCAGAGGAGTGCAGACCTGCCTTATAAAGTTCCTGCCGTTGGCGCATCTCAATGTTCCTATTGGAAAGGAAAGAGAAGCAGGAAGTTAGAGCCTTTACTGATCAAACCTCTGATGGTGTTCAGCTGTTGCAATGTTTCACTTGTTGCCAGTTGTACACAGTATAGTATAGTATATGGACATGAATGCATGTGTGGGATGCAGGGGTTTCATTGTGTACTAATAAATGTAATCAATATTATAATCATTTAATACAATAAACATGTCTTGGAGGCCTTCAGTCCATCAACACTGAGTGATAGGTACAGTATGAGTCATGTGTTTAATGTGCAGAAAGTTTTGGACACATGAGCTGTTGAAGCCCAGTCTTAATTTTTTGCATGTTTAAAGAGGTCACATCCCCAAACAAATGACACAGAAGAGGAAACCGAATGGTCCAGGATCTGTTATATTCTCACAGATTTTGAATTGCCACTTGGTGCATAAAGTTTGCATTTTCTTGAATTTTCGCCCACTTATTTATTTTTTATTATACTTGCACAGAGCAAATGTAACACACAACAATTTCCCCTGGGATTAATAAAGTATTCTGATTCTGAATAAATTTCCAACATGAACTCATCAAGAAAGGGCATGAATTGGAACACCCCTGCCATTGTTGAACTGAACCCTGTGTGTAGGCTCACTGTGGTGTCCTACCTGAGGTCTTTGAGTAGGGCGGAGATGGTGGTGAGGAGAAAGCTGTTGTCCCTCTTGGACTCAGCGGTGGCGATCTGGTACAGTAGCTTCTCCATGGAGAAAGGTTTGGCTATACGACGGCATTTCAGGTCCTGCGAACACACAACAAGCACAACCTCAGTCAGTCACTTTGGGGCCGGTTTATCATGTGTCTTTTCATTATTTGTGTTTCCCAGGTTTGTTGCACCTTATTTACATCTTTACCTGATTTATCTACATCCTTTTACAAATATGTGAGTAAAGTAAGTAATATGAAACTACTGCCAAATGAGGCTGAGGTCTATCAGTGTGCAACACTAATGCAGTGAAAGAACTCTGGTTTATCATTTTTCAGTACAAATGGTCCCCATTTATAAGACATTTTCAGGGCCTGCTACATAATACAGCACACTGTATGAATGTCATATTACCCTCGAGAGCCATCTTTGCTCTGGTTATGCATATGTTGCTATTGCTGAAGGTATACATACATTCCATCACCGTAATGCCTGTAATGACAGGAAGGAACATTTTCCTCTTTTCTGTTATGGCTCTAATGAGGTTCAAAGGCTTTTCTCATGATCACAGAAATCTAAATACCTTCCCCTGGGAGATCACTGCCAATTACTGCTTTAACGTCAGCACACTGACAATCGTGCTCTAGGTTTTATGTTCATTTATCCTTTACAGTTTCACTTGCTCCTGTAGTCAACTTACCATAAATCAGAGCTTTAACGGCCACTGTCCACTGGGGGCCAGTGTTGGAGACATAACAAAGCAGGAAATATACAGTAGCCAAAATACACAGCCCAAAAGTTAATTTAGCGCTTATGCTTACAGTTACTACAATTACAGAAAACACTGACATCCCTCCTCTTATTTTACTTAGGGATTTGATGATACTGAAATTAGATTTCAATTGTCATGTGATTAAAGACATTATTTTTTGTTTTGTCAGCTTTATGCCACTACTGAATAAGTCTACTAATAGTTTAGTACCATAGCTTTTTGGAAACCAAAAAATGAATAATATCTCTGTTCTTTTATTGACAAAAATTCCACGTGATATTACTTAAATATATGGTACCCGTTACTGAAATATTCTACCACTATACAAAGTAAAAATAAACCACTTCAGCTCTAGGTCTGCATTGACTTCATAGCAGAAGAATGAAACACCATTAAAAGAGTGATGGGCAACGACTTTAAATACTGTTAAAACACATATTTCTGTAGAAGAAATGTATGTATAGAAAATAATCGTGATTAAGTTAAGTAACAACCATATAATCATTATGTAACGGGAAGAGGTCCTCATGCTGCTCAGATCTACTGACCTTTGCAGCCTGGTAACCCAGGTTCATCCAGTGTGGTGTGGCAAAGTGCACCGTCTCTGACACACTGTAGCCACAGCACACTTTAGACACAAAAGCACCAGGGAAGCAGACCACAAACTGACCGCTCCTCTGGACTGTACGGTAAACCTTGATGCCTTCACGACATAGCACCTCGGGAGAAATCTGAACGATGGAGGAAGAGGACAGAACGTAAGCAATACATGCACATTTGTGTCACTGGTGGTAATAGAATTCAAAATGATGACAGTAACAATGATAAAAAACATTCTATGATCGGAAAAAGCTGATTGAACTGAACAATGAAAGTAAGAGATCTCACCTAAATCAATAAATACTTCCATTTTTTATTTTATTTACTTTAATTTTTTTCAGTTGTTCAGAACCAACCTTGACAGTGATGTTCAGCTGCTATCAGAGTAAAGTTCTGTTTATGCTGATAGTTTGTAAAATGTTGATCAATATCTCTATCTCTAGTTGGTAGTAACTGAATAAAAAAATTATAAAACAAACAAAAAAAACAACAGATAGATTTAAGAAACGTCTTTTCATGTTCACACATTGCACACTGACCATAATGTTCTTCTCCAGCATTTCTAATCCTGGGGTGCCATTGGCCTGAAGCAGTGTATGGACCACCTTGTCCAGCTTCACCTTCTCCTCAGCAGGGACAGAATACCTGTGGAAGGACATAAACACACTTGTGTCTTTTGTTTCCTGAATACTGGTGAAGGACTGATGACAGAGGGACAAGGGGGGGTCTGGTTTTTCCTCTTATTCCAGTTCCTTCTTTGTGCTTTGTACTTATTGCTTCATGTCATTCATGACATTTTACCAGGAACGATGGATGATGAGGAGCCCAGCAGCTACTTACCAAATGCAATCAGCACCAGTGTGTAAGTAATCAATATATGGAAGGCGGTTTTGGTCTCGAGACCAGCATGAGGTAGAAAAGACCATGCCAATGTTAAGCCAGGGAATGGTCACCCCTGTGGAAAGAAAGTGTGAAGAGAAAGAGAGGAAGATGCCATAAGTAACTGCAGATGACACATTACAAAGTATTTAGAGGCAGACATATCATAGGTCAACTGTCTGGTAATTAACAGGGTTTTGAGAATTGTTCCACATTCTCCTGATCACATAATAATCGTCTGTGGTTCATTTTGTCTCATTTAGTTTGATACACAGCAGAAAGTTCAGTCTAGTGTGGCGATGATAGATGTTCTCACCAGGCACAGCACCCAGATGCCTCAGAATGGATCCAGAATTATTAGGGAGGACAGTTAGGTTCCATCCATGCCTATGGTAAAAGGGAAAAGAAAATACTTAATGGAGCCTTTTCCACAGCTTTACTGGAAAAACAATAGACTCCAACAAAGTCCAGAAACCTTTTGCAGGATACTTACTTTGAAAATGGCTCTGACTTTCCTGTGGGGAAACCACTCCCATGTGTACTGGTGTCCACCTTCCCACAATGCACTGCCACATGGCTGTCTCTCTGCTCCACAATCCTCCAGTACTCTTGCTGTGAGAAACAAAAGGTGGTTAGTGGAAGAATGTGTGGAACATGGTTTCAGCTGCACATCACAGTCAATATCAAATAACTTAATCCAGTGTGCTAGCTTTAGTCTGTCAGGGAACACTTAACTGTATTCTAAATTATTTTTTGATACGTTTACATTTTACATTGTTTCTTTCTGCAACTTTGTGATACCACTGACTGTTTCATGGGGAAAAAAAAATCAGGCACTAACACTATGAAAGGGCAAAGTCAGTACCATGGTGTCTGAATAGTCCAAACTGATGGAATAAAATAAATATATAGAGTCAGCCATGACAACAGCTGGTCAAAACTTCTGTATGCGACGGGAAGGTGTTTCAATGCTTTTTCCTTTAGCAGAGGATTCAGTGAACAGAGACATATTACCACAGAACAGTTCCCAGCTTTAGAACTTTAGACAACAGGTCAATATGGACATGATTGAAGCTTATAGTTAGGGCGGCTCAGGCGGCTCTTAGTTATGCTGCTATAGGCTTAGACTGCTGGGAGACTCATCATGATACACTGAGCTCTTCTTTGCTCCTCCTCCTCTCTGATCTCCCCTCTGCTCCCCCTCTTCTCTGACCTTCTCTCTCCTAATCTTCTCCTCTATTCATACCCCAGCAAATACATGTTACTGACTTGACTTCTTCCCCAGAGTCTCTGTGCTTTATCGACTCACAGGTTTTCCCTGGACCATCTCTGGACCTGCTGCTGTGGTCCTGCTTCTCTCCTTCCTTCATCGTCATCACTCATTATCCATATAAATGAGTGATGAGTGTATTTTGTGATAGCATTTATTATATAGTTACATAGATGGTAGATGTTTCTATAATTTGTACTAACACTTGCAGTAGTAGTACATCCACTGTTAATACTTGTATTTGTAGTAGTAATATTAACAGTTATGGACATTTGTTCAAGCTATTAATAATTATACTTGCACCTTGCTGTGCATCCATATGTTTTTCCTTGCCACTGTCACCAAGTGTTTGCTCCTGGAGAATTCTGTTGGGTTTCTGTAAATTGGCTTGAGAGTCTGGTTTAGACCAGCTCTATATGTAAAGTGTCATGAGATAACTTTTGTTATGATTTGGTGCTATATAAATAAAATTTGATTGACTGACTGACTGACTGACTGACTGATTGATTGATTGATTGATTCAGGGCCACTATAGTCACAGATGCCTCGGTAAAATAAAGGGAAAAACTTGAATTGAAACTGAATTATCAAACATTCAAAATATAAACTTCAGAGTGACTAAATGTACAATGCTAACTAATATTTCTCGCTTGTTGCTTGAAAAACGATCTGTTCAAACCGGGCCTCTTCTGTACTCAAATACAGGCAAGAGAGAGTTGTGGTTAAGTGAGCAATAGACTAAATGGGGTGAGTGACTGTTGATAGTTTCATCTCTCAGACAGAACTGCACCACCCTAAGAGCAGAATGAACTAGATTCCACTACACACTGACAGAAGGTCAGACATGATGATTTAAAAGGTAGTTACTGTAAGAGTCTATACTATTTTTAGAAAATGTTGCATATTTTCGCTTTAAATACCATGGTAAAAACACACAGGAAGTATACATAGTATGAAGGACACGCAAACCCATGTAATATCTACCAAGTGTATTTACAATTGATTCTCTCAGCATTTCTCTCAGCATCAGTTTTCTTTTACCAAGTCCTTATGAATACTCCTTTCCACCTTCCTCAGCCTTGTGTGTGATGCATTTTGCTGAACTATTCAAACCCCATCCAGTTCTTCAATCGAGATGTCAGCATACTCACCTCGACCTCAGCGGCCCCTGGTTCCTTGTTAAAGCACATTGTCATGGTGTTCCGGGCTATCCTGAAGAAGTTAGTCAAAGACACCGATTTCCCCTGCAACAAAGGGACATTGAACATTATGAAACATGGGATGCTGAAGATGACTGAGGAGAGTGATACAAAAAGACTTCCTTCTACATTCAAGAGTCTGCTGGAAGTTTTGTACTGTATATATGCACATACGTGTCTACAGGAGTGGACCTCTGTTCCTTCTCTATAAGTCCCAGATACATTTCCCCTCGACTTGACCCTCTTCCATGGACAGTCCTGCTACAAAGAGGCTTTGAAGGTGACCATAAATCTGACAGCTCTGGGCCCCAAGATGTATGACTCTGCTCAAACATGACCTTGCTGAATCAATCTTACAGACTCAGTAGATCTTTTTTTTTCCCACTCCTTCTAACGTGCGCAGAATGTTTTAAAAAGTGACTGACAACACTTGGAATTATGGGAGCTATGGGGTAGTAAAATAATGTAGCTAAGTAAGACGACAAAGTAGTGACCAAATAAGTACTGACAATTTTTTTTTGTACCAGTCAGTAGCAGCACTTATCCTTGCCTTTCCTGGCGTAATTAGAGCTAATTATGCTCTTGACGTGCACGTTGTTCTCTTGATAGAAAAGTGAAATACGAGTATAACCTCCTCTCAGGGCTGTGTTGAAAAGTGCATAAAAATCAGCCCTGTAGAGAAAAGTGATGGGTCATATTTAGACATGCCTGTCATGGCATGACAGTGTCGGCCATTCACTACCCAAACTCTACCCTGAACAGTACTTCCACAGTTCTGAGGTCAGTGCACTGTACTGGGTCACGTCTGTTGACAACATCTCAATAATTTGGAGAGGGCATATAAAGGGATTTAGTTTCCAAAAGAATAGAAAGAGAAAAAAATCCAATCAGATCCAGGTTCTGAATAGGTGTGAGAGGAAAGAGAGCTAACATAATAACTGCATCAGGATGTTATGGCATGACAAAAATGTGTCTACACAATATGTCTGCAAACAAATATCCATATAAGGCTGTGTTTTAATGACAGGGACAGAGGTAGCAAATGTCACACATTCTACACTCCAGAAGTACAGCTTTAACATTTTTACCTAAGTAAAGTTGTCTTATGTTGCTACATATTAAAATCTGATGTGCATTACTCTATACACTATGTATTACTGTCTCATCTGTGCAAGTTGAAACCAAACTTAATGTTGAGAACAGTAACACTGACATAAGGTAAAACTAATCCCCCTTAAGAGTAAGTAACAAACAGGTTTTTGCAAGTATAAGGAGTAGAAAGTACAGATATTCATGTTAGAATAATATTAACAGTAAGTTGTAACGAAAAATCCATTTGTTGACTACCAAATTAATCAAAAGCATTTTTATCCATTTTACACACCAAATCATCAAATACTTGAGAGAATGATTGACAATGACAATCATAAGTTGCAGTCCTAAAGTCATGAAAAAGATTTCAAAAGTTAAGTACAATAACGAAGTCAACAAGAGGGCAGCAGATGTAGCTCATGTGTTTGGAGAGAAAGGGAGTGCTGGAGAACCGGGGAAATTGCTAAGAGCAAGGGCATGAGCTGAAAGAGAGGAGTCATGGAGAAAGGGATGGATTAAAGGAGCTAGAGGAGGTGGGGCTTATAAGGGGGCGGGACATGGGGGAGAGGGGGTTGGGGGAAGGGCTAATTTAGGGGGGGCTGCATTTTCTCTGACCTACATTTCAGCAAGCCAGAATCAACACAGCTGCCAGCAGCCTCTCGTGTGCATGAGTATCTATACTCTCACACACTCAAGCACAGCAACTGACCACCTTACCACACACAGCTGCACAGAAATACTTAACAAAACCACAAGACGTGTAAGGTACACACACTGCTGCTGCCTTAGCTTCACAACAAAAAGCAGGCCTTTACAACGCAGCTACATGAGACATTTAAAAGCAGTGCTGCATGTAAACAGTCATGTAAACATTTTACGTTAGCTTTTGTAAACCACACATGGAAGTTAAAAGTGACGACAAAGCTGAATAAAAAATTCAATGTGCATTAATGACTTTGTGGTAAAAACTGCTGTAAAACCAGTCAAAGCAGGCTGTAACAATTTTATTCACAGCTTAGCTCCATCTGAAGATAGGGAGCATATTTTGTCACTTGAAACTCCATGTTTAGTGGAAGACGACTGTTTACAACTCATGTTGTGTGCTGTCAGATTTCTGGCTCTGGTTGTAAAGACTGCTCAGGTGCTGACAACCAGCAAACTGAATGTTTACCTACAGTGTATATCACAGCTTACAAATTATGATCTGCTTCCTGCAGATACAGTCTGTTACATGCCTTGATGCTATTGCAACTGATGATGAATGATGGAAAAGAAACATACCCAAAGAAGCAACAAACAACTGATCCTGAGACAGCAGTCAATAAGAGGTGACAGATGTTAGAACTGCAGTGTATTAGTTTTCTCCATCATTATCTTCCTTAACAGCATATTGTAGTTCAAGTGGTCTGATAGGAACAAGAACACTGCCCTCCTTATTTGGACTCTGTAGATCTAGCCTGAGACTAGAAATTTTGACAGCTCATAGGTGTTTTCAGACAGGTAGGAGTTAAATACAGAACTGACAGCTGTAAAAACACAGTTATACTGCTTTACTGTGGCCCCATATAGAAGCAATAGTGGTGTAGACCAAAAAGAGAGAGCTGTAAATAGGTGTGTATTTCAAGTTCTGCCATTTTCCCTCCTGATTTCAGTTCCAGCAGCTTTAACAGATTTCACTGTCTTGTGGAAACAAAAATGAAAAAAGTAACACAAAGAGAAGATTAATTTATATGCATCTTGTATGTATGTTTCAAATGTGTGAGATAAATAACATATCTTCTTCATCCTCACCTTGTAAATACATTTGTGCTGGTCACTGAGAATGCCCCTGTCCTGCTCCTCGTCCTGTGTCTCCCCATGCTGCCTGTCCTCTTTGCTTTGTTTTTCCTGAGCGAAGAGCCGGCGCCGGCCCGCTTTGACCTGAGCCTCCAGCTCCTTCAGAGGGTGATACACTCCATTAGTGCGGTGGTGGCCTGCTGCCCCTCCAACCATCCCACCTACCAACCCATTCTTGGGCTCGTAGCGTGGGAGTACCAACGCGCTAGGTGCGGAGGAGTCCGAGAGACCCTCCAGAGGGCCTCGGCGTGCCTCCAGGTTCTTTTTCTCCTGCAGAACCTCAGCTTGCAGTCGGAGGCGGTCCTCAGTGTTGAGCGAGTCATAGGAAAGCAGGTACTGGAGGTAAGCCTCCTGCAGCTTGGCCAGCCGGTCTTGTGCTGACTTGGGGATGCGCAGAAGGTCAGCCAACTTGGTCCACTTCTTCAGGTCCATAACTTGCTGCATGCCGCCCATGTCATTTATGAGCTGGAAAAAACGTGCCAGGTCCACTTCGCAGCCACCTGCATGGAATAGAAGGACACAGACGAGGTTAAAAATAAAGATGAGTGGACGAACAGACTCATAAGTGTGGCTAACACACCTGTGTGTTTTGTACACCGATACAGCTGCTAAGAAGTACTTGTAAATGAGCACTGATACAATAATAACATGATTTGTTATGGAGGAAAAATAACAGAACAGGATTATAGACTAAAGCAATGTCAATCTGTAGTAATGTACAACAACTAGAAAGCTTAAAATGACCCGAGTCAGCCCAAATGCTACTACATAAAAGGGTTTCTGCTGACTCAGATATAGCTTCAATTCTGAGGATATGCACTGTGCTTATGACTGCCTTGAGTTTTTATTTTAGTCACTTTACATTTTAGCTGTCCTAATGATTATAAGATTGAATAAAATAATAATTACCATATTAAAACAGTTACACATTTTTAATGTCTCTAATTCAATATCTCTGATTCATTAAACAAACATTTCCTACTTCCTATACAGATTTTCTGACCACTTAACAGGGACAAGTGTAGTCAACGGTGTGGCACCATACTCCCTAAAGTTTAAAAGACTCCTTTCTACACGGATATACATTTTTATTTGGCAAATCTGGCAGCACGACCATTGTCTCAACAGCAATTACAAATGCAATAATTGTCATAAAATCATGCTTCATAAGACCCACTATGATGAATTCTGCAAATATTAAATAACACATAATTTGATGGTGGTGGCAATTCTATATGCAGGTAAAACTACATAAAAATGTTTTAATATAGCAGGCACACAAAGTTGGAGAATCACTGTCTTTGAGGGTAAAATTAAAATAATCATGGTGAAATATCTCATCTTAATTTACAGACAAATATGTTATGTCTACACAGATCTGTCTGTCATCTGTCTAAACTAAATATATTATAATACAACGTCAAATCAACTCAACATGGCCACCATCTTGAAGCATCTGTTCTTTTGGCTAAATGTAGCCTTTCCTCCAACCCAGTTCACTTTATTTGAAATGGCCAATTGAGCCGTCACCTTCCTAAATGATCTGAACTTCTCAATGTGCCAAACAGACACAAATTAATGTTAATGTCGAACTGATCTGCTGGGCACACTAAGGGAAGTCATTTGGAACCAGGGCATGCTGGCTGGCTGAAGCCACTTCACTGTGGGTCACTGGCTGCCAGGTCTCTGGCTAACAGCCGCATTCCCATTGTACTCACAATGTACTAATCTGAATACAGCTGTTTTCGACGCCTATAAATGCCCAATGGTGCAAAGCAAACATACGGATGTGAAAAATGGCACATTTAAATGTACAAAAACCCATCTGTAAGTATGTGGTACAGCTTTTGGTCTGAGACCAGCATGTTTAAAGGCTCATAAAGTTCTGATGCCATTGGGCAAAATGGAAGGTGACAGGAAAATCTGGGGGAAATATTGTTTTTGTGACTCTTCAGGCCCCTCACTGAGATGTTTCCCATTGTTATTGTCATCTATAAACCGTTGATAAAATTGAGCAGAATGCCACCGCAGCTTTCAGAGAAGCACTCACACCAAATGAAATAGCTTCCATACCAGCTGCTTTCATCAAAGCTTTGTAGGAGCTGGCATGCATGCAGTTCTTTCCTCTTGACATTTAAGATTGAATCAAGCACAATTGTAGAAAGGGCTGGGGCTCAATCTGCAATGGGCTGTCTACGTTAATTCACTTGTATAAAATCAATAGCTCCTGTCCTGTGTGACAGTTTACAGGAAGAAAACTGCGCTGTATTACTTTGTTAAATCAATCCATTCAGTAAGGATTTTTGTCGTCTATAATGCCTTTTGTACATTCTCATACTGGATAAAGGTGCCTGTTTGGCTCACTCACCAATGACAGGTGGCTCATCCATGGTAATGCCCTGAGATTTGAGGTGCTTGCGAATGCAGGCCAGCCGCTGCACATTGGGGCCCCAGCGCCGGCCCAGCATGTGGACCCTCTGCACCTGTGTAACAAAGCGCATCTCCTCACTCAGCTTGCACTCTGGTCGCCAGTCGGGTGGTGGCACCACACGGCACATGCCAGCCGCCTCAGCCTGCTCCCTCACTGCGTCCAAATACACCAGGGGGTCTTGGAACTCTCGCTGTGCTGGCTGGAAGACGGGGACTTCACCCAGTGCCGCCCAACCCTCTGCCCTGCTCCGCTGGCGCTCCCACTCCTTCTCCTGCTCGCGTTCTTTCTGGCGTGTCATCTCTTTTTCCCGCTCCCATTCCTTGTCTCGGTCAGCGGGCCGCAATGTTGCTGGTTTGAGTTGTCCGGGGCTGTTGGTGGAAGTAAGTGGAGAGGTGGTGGTGGTGGAGGAGGAGACAGAGGTTTGTTGGGGGTCTGAGGTAGTGCTGGCACGACTGGGGCTCTGTGGGTGATTCTGGCTTGATAAGGGGGAGGAAGAGGAGGAGCTCCGACCATGAGACCTGCTCTGTTGCTGCTGTGCTTGTCGAATCAGCATCAGCTTGCCAGCAGAAGCTCGCTTGGGTCGCTGGTTCACCAGCTCCACATTGGCTGCTGGTGTAGAGGGAGGTGGGACTTGTTGAGGAGGGGGTGGTTTAGATGATATTGGAGTATCTGGGGAAGTTTGGGGAGGGGCAGGGGGTGTTTGTGGTAAGTGTCCATTAGAAACTGGAGTGGTATGGGTGACGGTTTGCACAGTAGCTTTCTCTTGATTGGCCACCTTCTTGCTGCTGCTGCGTGTCTCCAGAGGTGTGGGTTGAAGCTTGACCTTTTTGGCCTCAGTTCCAGAAGTTTTGGCCTTCTGCTCAACAGTCCCTGTCCCCACTGCGTTGAGCACCACTTCCAGACGCCGCTTGGAGTTACGCAGTCCCTCTCGTCCTGGGCACTCCCCCTGGCTTTGCTGGCACTGTTTCTGGCCATCTTCCTTGGCCAGGGTGTTGTGTCGCTGCCCGTTTAACCTGCCATTGAGGCGGGCACTGACAGCCACATTGTGCAGCCCATTGGATAGTAGCACCTGTTTTCGGGTTTTTGCATTGCTGTGGTGGGCTGGTGCCGCTGCTTTTCCTGAGTTGGCCAGCCCATTGCTGGCTGCTGGCTGGCTGTGCTGATTGTGATTGTTCGCTGACGATGATGCCGAGGCGGCGCTGTTGTGTTTGCTGCTGCTGAGTTTGGTTTTCTTGCCCAGTTCTTTCTGTTTGGCTTTGGTGTAGGTTACGTGGCCCTTGGACACGGTAGCTGTGTACTTCTTCACAGTTTTGGACGGCAGTCTGAAGTCGCGGCTCTTTTTGGCACCACCAACAGCTTGTGCTGATCCCGCCCGTGTCAGCCCATTCAGTTTAGAGACCTTAAACAACAGAGGAAGAAAAAGGTAAAGACATTTGGTCAGTAATCAAGATATCAGTCCTGTCATGTCAGATTTTCTTTTATAGCTGTACAGTATCTTAAGAAGGAAAAATGAGCAAATACACAGGGACATTCTGCATTGAGAAAGTGCAATGAGATAATCTGTCAAAAGAATGGGTTCGTTTCACAATCTGTAGGGAAATACTGACCGGCCAGAACAAAGCTATTTGTGGAATCCTTCTCTATTCATCAGTGAACCAATTGTCTGTCTAGATTGCTATACTTTGAATGCACTTTTGTAAACTGCAACTCAAACTGCTGTCAACACAAAGACTAGGATTTAGAAAAGGATATGTGCAAACCAAAACCAAAAACCACTACATCCCGTGATAAACAACAGTTTAAAAGGGACTAGAAAAAAAAAGAGATGGTAGACATGAGAGGGAAAGCTAGGACATGGCCATGGTTTCTGCTAGAGCAGATGGCTGGTCAGTATGAGGTAAGGTCATTGGGATGGAATTAAATCTCATCTGGACACATAAAAACAACTGTATTTGTTGTTGGTTACTTTTACATGCTATAATTAAATGTTTGTGCTATAGATAAAATGTCTGAGTGTGTTGATGTATGTGTATGTGAGAACCACAGAGGCAGTTAGAAGAAAAGTGTGTTCGTGCACATGAATGTGTGTATTCTCTGAGGCCCCCAGCTGTAGATGAGAGGTTTGGTACATTGGTGTCTGATTCCATGGCTGGCTCACTGGCTACAGCTGTGGGGAGAAAGATGGTCAGCCTCAGCTTCAGGCTCCATGCAACAGGCTTTACCACCAGTGTAGTGCATGTTAAAATCCTCTGTGGTAAAATTCAACTGGTTAGCTTTTTCTTTGTGTCTGTCTGCCTGGGTTGTCATACAGCTGGCCACTTTCAAATCCATCATTATTGCTCCTTCTTCCAATCACTGTTTTTTATTCCCCCTACACCCCCCAAAACTACCACCACATGCATTTCTAAAAATATCCACTTTTGATTTCTACATCTGTTATTTTCAAGGCCCACTTTCTGCAGTGTGAGGGCTTTTCATGCCTTTTTCTTCCTCCCTTCTTTCTGTTTAGTGCACTGCAATGATAGATCTTGTAAAGTGAAACATCTAACTATATACAGTCACACAGACAGGCTACAGTGGGAATCTACTATGATGTTGCTAACATTTATACACAATATCACTGTGTCCCTGTACTCATCCCAGCTGGAGGTAAACCATGCAAGCAAAGAAGGAGGAAGGATGGAAAAGATGGAGTTATCAATCACGGTCAGGGCGCCACAGGAGGGAGGTGACAGCCGGCCCATTGACAGGTTTGCCTTTGAAGTGCTCTCATGTCACATTTAATGTGTGTGTGTGTGTGTGTGTGCGTGCAAATGTATTGTATTGTGTTCATCTCAGGTGGCGGGGGGGCCGACACAAAGACTGGGCCATTAAAAGATAAGGGGGGACTGAAACCTAACCCTCCCTCCGTCAATCATGCCTCCAAACACACACATGGACACACACACTCCCCTTCACAATGGAAAAACAGGGAGAGAGGAAGGAAAGAGGGGGTGAGTGAGAGGGAGATAGGAGAGGAAACGGGGACTGGAAAGAGAGAATGGTTTTTGTGATGTGTTCTCATGTGATACAAGGGCCACTGATGTGACGCTAATAGTTGTGTGTCCTTATACTTTAGGTAACAGAGTTAAAATTTGAAAATAATCTTCCAAATTTCTTTCATACAGTCATTTTCAGGACTTATGCCCTATCCACACTAATATTTTACTAAAAATGACTACAAACTCATATACATGCTCAGTCAAACCATAGTTGTTCACAATGTGGATTCTGTGAATAATACTGGACGTAGCACAAACAGGGCAAGGCATTAATCTGTCATGGCAGTGAGCAGCAACAAGTTAAAATCACTAAAGTTATAACTTAAGTGTTCCTTCTGGTTGTTGATGTATGTTCTTTATATGATGTGGAATTATCCATAAGGCCGGTCATGTCTGTTTCCCAAATTTATCCATGCTGACCTCAGTCTACTTAGCAGGTCATACACTGATTCTCTGTGCTCAGGGAGTCTGTTTCCTTGAGCACATAAATACACATGAACCAGAATTTTAAAAATATCTTCACTCTGGAAAGTGTTTTTAAAAATCTGAGTTTTTGTGACCTAAAGCACCATGTACATGTGAATGAGAATTGTAAACATAAAAAAAACTGGTTTGTAAAATATTTGCATCAGTGTGGATGGGACATTAGTCTTAAATTTGTGGTTTTAATTTGCTTTGAGGGAATATTAAGGGAATGATGGCAAAAATGTCAGTGTGGGTTAACTGCTAAAATCCAATAACCTGCTTAAAAGGGTAAAATTCCCCTCTGGTTAGCATAATCTCCCAGCAGAACTATTTGATAGCAAAAACATAATGTGCTGCGCACTAATACCCCCCGGCCAGAATGGACCTATTTTCAATAGGCTTCTGCTCCATGCCAAGATGCACCCGGTAGAGATGGGATTTATGGCTCTTTGAAGGGAGCCGTTCCTTTCAAAGAGCCTTTGCCAGAGAGACTGGCTCATTCTTATATTTATTTATTTTTTAAAAGTCAAACAGAGGTAACTCGTTTTTATCATGGAACCAATCACTGGTAGCACTGAATAATTCACACTTACATAATTCACACTTACACCTATCCCACCAATATATACTCTGTTGGTAGGAATTATTCTGAAATACATTGATTATAATTTCATTTGGCTTGAGTTTTCATTATAAACATTCCATAAGGTGGTGCTATATCCCCATACTTTGAGAGTGAGATCACAATTCTGAATTTCCCCTCACCTAAAAAAAACTTTGTGGCACAATAAAAACTATGCAGGCTACAGATAACTTCCATGCAAAACAACTTTACTGTAAAAAAAATTTCCACACAAGAACATATTAACAATACAAAAAAATTTCAAAATAATAAGAATGAAATATATATGTATATAAAAAATATAAATACAACTACAATAAAAATTAGGACATGATAAACATGTGAATGTTAAATGGTACTACCATAGTTGATTTGTGTACACCTGAACTACTTTACAAACAGGAGCTCAACTCCTTGACTACTTCAATCATCAGAACAATGTAAACAATAACAAAGTATAAACAATACGCTTAAACAAAATTAAAGACATCCCTGAAATAAAAAAGCAGTTGCATCCTTTATGGGTTCGACTGCCTCTCCTTCTTAACCTTTGGTAAATTTGAGATAAGACAAGTGAGGTAACTTTTGCCGTCTTGAGATGACTTCTTCTCTCTGATAATATTAGTCCTGTCTTAGAAAATACACTTTCAGATGGAACTGATGTTGCCACTAAACAGAGCTTCTTAACCATGACTTTGGTAAGGCTGGGGTACACAAGGGCCCGGATTGTCCACCACATATAAGGGATCTTCATTTTTAGGAAGACGATGCTCCTCCAGTTAATCCCACATCTTCATTTTTTGCAGTCTGTAATATATCCTCCTCCCTGATTCAGCGGTAAATATCTTCAGTCCAGTCAGTCAGACTCAGGCGGCGCTCATTGATACCTCCTCCCCTAAGTTAGTTGCGTATAGGCCTATAGCTGCGTTCAAGTGAATAGGGTGTGATGAGGAAAAATCAAACTCAGAGATGTCATTAGTCTGTCACCTGAAGGCAGCCTGGACAACTCCGACTCAATGGGCACACAGGTGACACATGAAGGCAGAGTGGGCAATTTAAATATAAGAACGGCTCACAACTGCGAATCGGTTCTCATCATTCACAAGACTCGACTCGTTTGCGAACGTCACATCTCTAGCACCCACAGTATAAATTTGGTGCAAATATCTCAGTGTATTCTTCATATAAATGCGATTACATTGTTGAATGGACAGACAAGACAGACAGACAGACTGACAGATGACAAAATGATTCTAATACCCCCTTTGGACTGTTGGCCGAGGGGTAAAAACAAAAACAATATTATGTAAATGTTACACACGCGACGACAGAGCTAAAGGTACTTAGCGTTTACGCTAGTACCAGACAGCTTATACTTTAAATAAACAGAACCTCACAATGCAATCTGAAACAAATAAAACATTGTCCTATGCTAAGATGAACTTCTTATAATGTTACCTATATAATGTTTGTGCACTTAAACCACTAGTAAACACAGATAGAAGAGGTTTTGTGTGTAGCAGCTTCACTGCACTGACACAGTTAACACTCAAACTGAGCTGTTTCTGCGTGGGACTCACTAAAAACCAGGCATTTCACCCAGGGGCAGGGCTCTACGTCCTGCGTCACACACATCGCGTACATGCTGCATGTTCTCATAACCTACCTCTCTGTACAAAGTAGGCTACTGTACACTAAAGAGATAATAATTGTAGCCTTCAGTCTATGGGTAAATTTACATACAAACCAACGTGTAAACTGCAGGATCTCGTAGGCTGTCTATCTACTCTACAAATTACATACAAAGTAAAAGATCTTTTGTGTTTGAGAGGTAAATGGGTATAATCTGCATATTTAGATAGTAAGATGAATAAGTAGCCTATTAGAGGGGAAAAGATTTATGGTTCAATCCAAGCAAGTTGCTCTTAAACACTTATTTTCAACATATCTGTGAAAGGTAAAGAGTTTCCAAAAGGCAGGAAGAGGAAAACTAAATCCCTACAAACATGCATTCACCAGATGACTCACATTTGAATGTTAATCCTTTTTATTCAACCTATTATCAAAGTGAAAACAAGCTTTGAAGCATCATTTCCAGCCCATTGGGGCCGTTTCATGGCTCTGTAACAGGTGAAGTATGTTGTATTGATTAAGTAGAGTAAACAGATAGATCTAACAATCTGACCATTCGACATACTGGTATGCTAATCTGAAAAAGTATGACAAACGGATAGAACACCGGCTCAGCGGAGGGGGTAGAGCATTGTGATCACCCCCATAGGGAAGCAGCACTCTGTGGAGTTGAAAGACCCCTGGTTGGATGGAAGGTGTGGGCTCTCACAGGCAGCCGGCCCCGGCCTGCTGTTCCCCATCATGAAAAAACAGCGCAGGCGGGAAGAAATGGGTAGAATAAAAACAAGTGCGAACGTCGGGGTCCACAAGTGCGGGTATGGCACTACGTGGTCCACAAGCACGGGCACTTCCAAGGATGTGCACGGTGATGTTCCAGTAAACCTTGCCCACTCCGGACAAAACACCTGGTTTTTAGTGTGTCCCCTTTCTGCGCATGGTCTGTGAGTCAGTCTCTTTCTCATCCGGCACTACTGCCAGAAACTACAGTACTGTTAAATAATACAGGTAATTGGAAGTGAGTGCTACACAGCAAAAACAACCAAAATCATGAGCTAAAAAAAATCACATATATTCAAATACATACCTGAATATTTTCAACAGGCTTCTTTTCCATGTCAAGATGCATCCACAGTACAGTATAACTGTGGTGCAGATATCTCAATGCATTCTTCAGATAATGTAATTACATCGTTGAAAAGACATGTCACCATTTGACCTTGAAAAAGTAGGTCAAGGTGACTTATTTTCAATAGGCTACTGCTCCATGCTAAGATGAATCCACAGTATAAAGTTGGTGCAGTTATCTTAATATATTCTTCAGATAAAGCAATTACAGCATTGAATGGAAAGACAAGTCAGACGGACAGATGGGCAGACAGACAACAAAACGATTACAATACCCCTTCAGCCAGATCAGCCGAGGGGTAATAAAACTGGTGGTGTAACATTAATAACACTTTTACCATTACACCAATTAGCATTACAATACTGTGCAAAAATTTTAGGTTGCATGTCAGTTTGTTCTTTTAGCAAGATTATATGATCTATTATAATGAAAGAATCCATTTCTCAGTCTCTGTAGAAATATAGAACTGCATTAAAAACAGGAATTTCAGAAAAAGCAGACTGACCCAGTATTTACTGTGACGTTCCATTGTACTTAACATGTCTTGAACTGTTCTGAGTGGAAATTTACTAGATTTACTTAATGCTTTATTTACTACTGCTTTACACTAAGTTTCATTAACACATGTCCAGTGTTTTATTGTCTGGGCTACTTTCTGTTATATGAACAGAGATCACACTAAATACTGACTGCTTTTAGTAGAAGCCATGTAGGTCATATTTTTGTGAGTATTTTATACTGTGCACAATCATTCCCTCTATTTTTAAACTATATTAATAAAGAGACTGAGAAATAACTTTTATGGTCATTACAACCATGTAAAAACAACATAGCTAAGGGCGGTCTAAGACTTCTGCACAGTCCTGTATATGCTTTTCATGCTACATTCATTCCTTAAAAAAGCTGTAATAATGTTAACAAGGACTTGAAAAATTCATGTTATTAAGATTCAAAATCTCAGGAAACTCGAACAGCCAATTCATAGAAAGTTTAAAGTTTAATTTGGCATTACACTGCCACTACAATGGTAACTAGAGCAGCAGTAGCCAAGACGGCTGCTATATTTGTCCAGCTGGAGTTTGCTGACAAAGTGCTGAATCCAACCCAACTGTCATGACGACTTCTGCCACAGGAGGGCTCAGTGAACCTGTCTGTCTCTTCAAGGAGAGGCTTTGCAAGTCTCCCTCACTTTTCTTTCTCTAATTTATTTGGTCTGGTGGAAGAACAGTAAGGATGGCTAGAGAGCAAGAGCAATGTAGAGGGGAGTGAACTGATGAAAGAAAGAAAGAAAGAAGGAGCTGGAGATTGCTCTGGAGTAGATTTCAGTCGCACGTGAGCAGGGAAGGGGAGGGAAGGGAAGGAAGGAAGAGAGCGAGAGAGAGAAAGAGAGGGAGGTGGGTCTAGATGACATCATGTGTTGCTATAGCCCAGCTGAGGCCTGGAAGGAAGATTTTTTAAACAGGCAACATCTGCAGGCGCCGGCCCAGAGAAAGAAGAAGAAGAAGAAGGAGGAGGAGGAGGAGGAGGAGGAGAGACACAGAGACTGAGAGTAGGCCAGCCAGGGGATAGACAGTGAGGACAATGTTTAACCCTTGAAAAGCCTTGCAGGGAGAAGGGAGATGCAGAAGAGTAGGTGGCTGTGTGATCAACTAGTGTTGACTCCTTTTTTCTCTTAACTTCTACCAGGTCTCAGACAGTCCATTTAGGGCTTTCATCAGAACTGTGTTTAACCTGATGTAGTGTAGTTCATGCTTCTGCCATGTTAAACACAAATTAGAATATGTTCCCTTTCAGATAAAGTCTAATACATGTCCTACACTTCTTCTGTTCTTACCATAATGCTATCTTTGGTTTAGTATTAAAAATGGTTAGAATATAAAAACAAGGTGACATCTAGTTACATTTCCAGTGTGAACTCTCCTCACCATGATAGATTTCAATCACCAGGATAATGAAATAATGTAAACACTCTTTTGATACAGCTTAATACTGAATGACCCATCCATCATGTGTCATGATCATATTATGACAATCAGCGGGTTAAGTCATACAGTACGCTACGCTATAAATCAACCGTTATGGGGGAGTCATTTACAGTGCGACCGCCTGAACACCTCAACGTTGAAGCATAAATCTGGCTTAAGCCTCCTGCCCCCCCACCTCTCTGCTGTCTTATTAAGGTGTGATGAGTCCCTGGGCAGGTTGACTTTCAAAGAGGCAGAGAAAGGTCACTACGGCCTGACACACAATGCAAAACCCATTTCAAATACACATACACACGTACTTACACCCTAAACCATAATGTAGCTGCGTTTAATCGAGTGAAAGAAGTGTGATAGAAAAACTATGATGCATTATGTAATCTGCACTGAGTATTTAGTTCTATTTTTGTTTGCATCTATTGTTTTGGCTTTTTATAGGGGGTTAATTATCAGTAGCTGAGGACAGACAATGAAACAAGAAAGTACAGAGTCCTTTACAAATGATGCAGAGTCGGCTAAATGGTTGTGCACCCCACCTGCACTTGCCGCTGTGTACAGCTGCTTTGCTGACATCCCCACTTTTGTTATTTAATTAAAATGGATAGAATCATATTGTTTTATAAAAGGTTCTGTTATGGTGCTGGTACTTTGTTGATACAAACCACTATTGAATTAGGGAGAACTGAATCACGGCGAATTAAATTATGATAATGCCTTTACCCTTTGGTTTTACACACACAACCTCTAGTTCGTTTTACAGCTACATAATCACTTAACCTTTTATACGGCTTAGCCTGAATTTTCACAGTTGGTCGTGTGTATTCTAAGTGTGTGCGCAGGCGGCTGCTCTGAACACACATGGTTAATGCACATATTGTTCATGCTTATTGGAGAGGGAAAGCAAGGCAGGAAAAGGGTATTAATCCTTCCAAATGATTGGAGCCATGTTGTCAAGGGCAAGATCCCTCTGTTTGACACAGGAGCTGAGAGAGAGTGAAGCATGAAGAGAAAATGAGTGAAAGAGACTGAGAGAGCCAAAGATATAGAGAGAGAAAGGTGTAATGAAAGTGCAGTGGAGAGGAGGGAGGTGGGTAAAATACACAGCATGAGAGGAAATCAAAGCGATCATGCAGGGTGCCAACCAGCGATTGAAAAAGAACGAGGGCGAGTGAAGAAAGAGCTGAATAACAAAAGCTAGAGAGTAAGTGTTAGCTAAAGTTTGTCTTGGCAGATAGATAGATAGGTAGACAGACAGACAGACAGACAGGTAGACAGGCAGGCAGACAGACAGACAGACAGACAGCCAGACAGATAGATACTTTATTGATCCCAAAATGGGAAATTGTAGAAGCCACTCTCATTGAGATTCAGCGCAGGTTTTTACTGGACAATTCCAGCCACTTTGAAAAGCTGGAGCACATGCCTGACTCTGCATCATCAGCAGCACATTATGACATGAACAACTACAAAGACAACAACAACGCAGAGGCCAGCAGTCAGCTGAAAGCAAAAAGACCACAGAGTGAAACAGGGAGCTTTGGAACACATTTGCTATTGATTAGATAATGTGATAATAAGAATCACAGTTTTCTGCTTAAAGTCATCTTGAGCCACCTTTCTCTCACTTTAAGGGGTTCCTTGAAACCTTCTAAGTGCCACGGAGAGGAAGGCAGCCTTTCACAGCCTATAGCCAGCAATACTAAATATAGCTGCAGTTGCGGCAGGCCAAAACACAATCCTTACTCTCCCAGGCACAACGGAGAGGAGAGGAGAGGAGAGGAGAGGAGAGGAGAGGAGAGGAGAGG
>JAPQRQ010000003.1:4045492-4063919 GCA_037367365.1 Apogon talboti
TGTGTGTGTGTGTGTGTGTGTGGGGGGGGGGGGTTTTGGGTACAATATGTTCCCAGGTGCGTTGAGCTACAGTATATAGTGTTCATTGGTACAGAGCCACGGTTGGGAAAGTGAGGTTTACATGCAGGTAAAAATAGACTGATTGTCCTGATTGAAAATACAGAGGATATGATAGTCAGCAAGATGCAGGGAGGACTATAAAAAAAAAATAAGGAAAGCGAGATCCAACTACAGCAGGAAAAAGTGAGAGATTACAGCAGGATGTCCCCATACATCCCTTTCTAATCCACCTTTCATCCATCCCTTCCTGCCCTCCCCCAAGCCATCAACCCTTCAAAGGGCTTCTCTAATGTCTAATATTACACATGCCACCATAGCTGCAAGAGCATTGACTATCGCAGGGAGAGAGACGGAGTGCGAACATTTCACAGCACTGTGCGCCAGCAATCCTGAGAAAAGAAAGGATGGAGGAGACAGGAAAAGGATAAAGGTTTATCATTCTTTCTAGTACATGAAGTGAAGCAAAATGTTTCATGAGTTCCAGCTAGTTCACTGCGTTTTCCTTCAGTTATTTCTATTTTATATCACTGTGCACCTTCCCAGCTTCAAGAGCCATTTCAATCTAACTGGATGGAACAAGAGCACACAGGATAACACCTTGGTACATCCATTAGTGCATGTGACAAATGTAATAAAACAAAAATGACTTCCTAGACACAACAAAAACATGCCACCACCTCAGTCTGTTTGACAGACCTGTGAGTCAGCAATCCTGAGAGTAGACAGAAAAGGAGAAAAAAGCTCTGTCATTCCTTCTAATATTTATAAAGTGAGCTGAAGACTAAGCTATAGCTGGTTCATTGTGTTTTCCTTCAGTTGAAACCACACCATGGGCCCTGGACGATACAGCTGTGACACACTGAACCGTCATATACACATAGACCACGCCAATCAAAGACATCAGCTAGTGTGACTGAGTCTCTTCCTCAGTCTCCATCTTATAGACACCTTTCCACTGATGCAGTTTCCATGGGAACACTACGGCGGCAGCATTATTTCCATGTGGTCATCTCGATTTTGGCTATAAAGATTTTGGCATCCATCCACCTATCCATCATCCTTCTGAAGTGTCATTGAACAAGACACATTCTCCAGGAAAGATGGAAAACAACATTTCACACTGACTTAAAAAAGTCTCAGTGTTGAAGAGAATGAAATAGGAACACAAACAGTTGACCCTGTGCAATGCAAAGCACTGGTCCTTAAAGCAGTTTAATGCGAGACAAAGCACTTTGGCAGAACATAGAATGAAATCCAGATGACTAAGCACATGTGGGTTTGTTTTTAGTGTATACAGCTGATTTATTAAACAGCATATCAACCCATTTGTGCATAAAACACATAATAGATGCAGTGGAAAATATTTTAAAAGCCAATTAGGTATTGCTGGTTGTTAAAAAAGGGTGTCCTCCTGCACAATTGATTTATTGAAAGGTGCTGACTCTGCATCCAGCCTCTTTCACTTCTTTATATATATCTTAAATATGCACAAGTACAGGGAATATATCATTTAAAACAACAAACAAGACAATCAAATCATGGATGGCTAAAGATTCATTGCAAGGGCATGGGTAAATCTATTCTTTTTTGTGTTAGTAAATAGTACCCAAACTAGATTCTGTACCAGACATGTTTAGGACGAAGAAGAACTGATTCAACTTCTTTAATCAAGGAATAAAAGACTAAAATTACAGGCTGGTACTGAAGTATTTAGGTAAGAAATATTTTATGCTGTTTTGCCTATGTCATTTTTGTTTTGTTACATCTTTTCAAACATTTTTGCCTTGTTACACAGCTATATTTTTGTTACAACTTACATCATTTTCACCTTATTGCATTTTAACTTGTTTTTGTTTTGCTTCTTTTTTGTCTTGTTGAAATAGATCTTAGTGTTAGGATACAATGTAAATTACAAAAAAAAAGTCTAGAGAGCATTAAAAATATTAAATGCATAGAATGTGCAAGACTGAGAAAATGTGCAGAAAGTACACATGTTTATGTTAAAACAGAGGGAAAAGTTTAAAAAGTGAAGGGTATGAGCATTGGGAATTTTAACATGGCATCACAAATGTGTGCAAAATAAGACTTTGAATACATTTGTGGACGAAATCACAGTGTGTAAAAGAACCTTTTTAATGCCATGTGTCTGTGGACCTGAGGTCACATACTGTACACAGAGTCCCTTGTAGATGATGGCCAGGTTCTCACAGCAGAGCCTTGGCTCTTATGTGTGGCAGCCAGTGTGTGGTTTGGTTTCAGACCTTTGCTGTACCACCGTAATCTGATACCCGAAGAAGTCTGGCAGGTGGAACATGAGCCAGTGGGCCCCAAGTTGATTTGTGCAAATGTGTTGGCCTAGGTGACTTTTAATGCACTCTGTACTGCAAATACAGTGCAGTCCTTCAGATATAACACCAATTCTGCAGTTACCTTTCAACAACAAATAGCCAAAGAATCTTTCATGTGCATTTAGCTTATTTACAGGTTTCAGTGTATGATGTTTAGTGTTTTCTAGAGGTGAAGCTGTAGATTATAAGTCAACTGAATCCCCTCTCTCCCTCACATATCCTCTCAGACCCAGCAATGCATTTTTGTCGTCTGTTGGATACAAGAGTTAAAAAAAATAAAATAATAATAATAATAATAATGCTATCCACTACAAAAGGCCATTAAAAAAAACGCATCTGAAAAAACGGTTGCATTATGCCGTTTCCAATCAAGACAATTATTTAATGTAAAAAAGCCAAAATCTTCACTTTCCTGGGTCTCAGGAGGCTATACAGCCAACAAAAACACAAAAGCCCACACTGCAGCTAGAGTTTGTTTTATCCATTCTGGGCTTTTTAATTAAGAGGATATTAACTGTGCTCCACACTCAAACATTGAGATGACAGTAAAACACCTTACCGCCGGATGCCACCTGCTATAAAACACAAAAAAGAAAAGGAGTAATCCTGTTCTGAGCTAAGACTGTCACTTTTGACTCAGTGGCTCAAACAATTATCATTGTCAAATAATTATACACTAATGAAAACATTACTATGAATATTATATACCATGTCTACAGTTAAATCCTGCTAAAGCTTACGTACTAGACTTTTAAATCTGTTAGACTGGAAAATACCACCCAAACATATGGGAAAACAGGTCAAGAAGAAAACAAATAAAAAATAAATCATCGATCTGAATTGTTTCAGTATTCATAATTGTAAAGGCTTGTCAGACATTAAAACTTTGCAAGTATGGCCCAGGTCTCAGACTTTTCCACAGCACGTCTGACTTATGACAGATGCTGGCACGAGGCTGGGCTCGAGTCAGACTTCATGTTCCCTCCCATGGTAAAGGTTATTGTGTGAATAGGGGCACGCTGATCCAGAGTCTGTACCTTAGGGCTTGGATTAATTGTCTACAGATGGCCACATGGTCCTGATAAAAGACTGCTTCGCTGCAGCTGGCTGCCTGTATGCATATATTTGTGTGTGAGACAGAGTATTTGTGTGTTTGAATCCATTCTGTGCACAACCTAAATGTAGATGTTTATGTACTGTACATAAAAGTTAAAAGTGTATGAGTGTTTATATGTGCAAGGACCACGCTTCAAAAACCTTGTTTGGCTTTAATCAGTGTCTGTCTGACTCTGTTTGTGTGTATGTGTGTCTGGCAGCCTTTTCACACAAAATCCATCAGCAGATAAATGAGCGAAAATAATTTGTATGCATTCACAATTCCTACGCCTGTTAAGATCTTATAGCAAATGTCGAAAAAACAAGTATCACACTTAAAATGATGCCATGTGTATGAAGAAACAACGCTCCTTGCTCTGATGCTGAACTTATGGACAAAAAAAAATACACCCAACGATGCTCTCTCACACTATATATTACTGCTGTAATGTTGAATACTTTTTAAAAAGCCATAGTGTAAATTTTAACTAAATTAATATTGCTGGATTTGGTAGTGATGAAATGGAAGAGTCAAGTGATTTGCTGTTATATAAACATATGCTTTTATTTGATAAAGAAATCTACTATATGGTGCTAGTAAAATAAAGATTGGCTTCATTTTCTTCATTATTTAAATAAACCAAAACTCCAAACACAAACATTTTCTCAAAGCCCAAGTTTTGTTTTTTTTCCCCCTCACTCTGACCAAACTGGTTGCTGTTAGCTCATTTGCTGATGTTCCAAATTTAGCTGTTTTATGTTTGTAAAAGAACCTGTTTTCTAAATTCCCCCTCAGTGTGACTGTCAAGCTGCCTTCAGTTCACTTACTTCAGTGGTGTTTAGTTACCCAAAATATTCAGATTAAAGTCATCTATGTGCTGCATGTTTTGAATTAGATCTTTCACCTGTATTCAGAATGCCTTTGTTTGCCAGGTGATGTTATGTCATTTGACTGAAGAAAAAAAACAAACAAAAGTAACATGATTCATGACAGGAAATTGTATTTCTGGACATGAATAGAACAAACTGTGCTTCAATCAAGTAGAGACTGATCAATCAGTGCCAATAAGGCATTTTGTAAACAATAATCAGCAGACATCGGTGTTGATAGTGAGCGATAGTTAACATCAGGCCTCTAAACTGGAAATACTGACCATGACAGAAAGGATTAGCTCAAGACACAGCTCAATAACCACACAGGGCTCGTTTGGATTGGACTGACATCCAGTTCCAGATTTATTGATGTTCAATGCCGCAAATGTAGAGGTATGGTAGGTGTAGGTGCTAGGTATTTATGCATTTGAATTAGATGTTCCGTTCAACAGTTATCTCTAATAAAATGAATGTTTAATTTCAGACATACATAATGCATTTTCAGTATTACAAGAGGAGGGGTGGGAATGACAGCATCAGCTGTTCTCTCTTCCAAACAGCCTTTTAAAAAAATCTACTATTGGTCAACCTTAATTCATTAAATTGTGTATATGTTGGTCTACGGATCAAATGAAGAGAAAAACTGGCAGGCCGTTTCAGGCTGAATGGAGCAACAGCCTGGGTTAAAAGTACATAATAATAATATAAGCAATTTAAGCTCGCAAAACCTCATTTGTAAAGGTCGGTTTCCCAACACATGCCCTTAACGCTCCTCGACAGGGGTGAACGCTGTGTGTTCAGTGTTAACAGTTGTAAGTGAACACTTGTTTTACTTTGAGTGTTTATTGCTTTTCTGTCTCTGTACATTTAGGAGAAGGATGACACTGCAGTGAACCGACCCCCCCGACCCCTCACAAATACAAACAGGACCATGTATTAACCACAGTCACACACACACAGAGCCATGTCCACACCAAACACAAATTAATACACTAAGCAGTCAGTGAGCCAAGGCCATTTATTACACACTAGAACCTCAGTACCCATCACTGGAACACGCTTTAAGCATGATAGAAATATATTTTCTGCAGTATTTCAGTATAGTATAAGTCCTCAAGTCCGTTGCCTTGACGTAATGATAAATGTGTAATTCGGAGGTGGGATAATGTGCAAGTGTTTGTGTGCATCCCTGTTCAGCCGTGACAGCTATATGCGTGAAAATGTCACAATAAGGTTGATATTCATTTGAGATAAAAAAAAATACAGCAGGGCCTATGTACATATTTAAATATAACCTTGGGTTTTATTCTCTACTTGCTTCCTTTTTTTTTAAAAAAATGAAATGGGGGGGGGGTGTTTGCCTGATAGGCAGATGTGGAGACAAAAGACATCTTGACAATAGATCAAGCCAAGCTGCGTTGCTGAATATATAAATGCTATATTAGGTCAGACGGAAGTCACCCATTGTCCCCCTTTTGTCACCTTAAAAATTTAATGTAAAAGTGCTGCTACATCTAAACCAGAAGGCCACAGGAAGAAGCTGAACCACCTGATGCAGGAAAAGGACGGCATTCTCTCTAATGACAGGAAAGAAGGGTTAAACACCACTCTTAAATCTAGTTTTGGTTAGTAGTTAAGGTCCAATATTGAAGGCTGTTTGCCTCGACCCCATTCCCTGTTTACAACACACGCTGAGGCAATCCCTTTGACCTCTGACTCTGCTGACCACTGCCAGGTTGGGTCAATAAACATTAAGAGGCTGGTGGTGGAGGAGGTGTGATTTGTGCTTTGTAATCAGTGTAATTAGGCCTGCAGAGATGTTGAGCTTGGATCATGAAGCAGGATTAAGGGGGGTCAGAGGTAATTTTAGGTTTAACCCTAAACCACCTCTGTAACAGAGGAAGTGAGGTTGGAGATAACAGATGGAGGGAAAGCACTGCCTACTGATGCTTACGGAGCGCTTGGTACTCCGACGTCAATGAATAAAAAAACATAAGGAGAGATCCTGGTCGTCATTTCAAGGTAAGATATATGATTAGCTAGCCACACTGGCATGCTATCAATAAGCTAGCACCTAGCCAAAAACCATTTGCATTGTTTATTTGGGTAACTTATCTTTCTAACTACCATCATAATGTTTCGCTGGCAACTGGGCCACTAGTATCTCCAAATAAGTTAATTGGAAGGTGGCTAAATTGGTGTTAAGCTGAGACATCTACTTTAACAATCTTACATTACAAATTTAGCTCTAACTAGCAGTGTAGCTAATTTTCGAGGTAGAGCACTAAATCAGCCACCTAGTCAGCCTAACGACTACATAACATAAAAACAATATCAAATTTGTCTCTACACATACAGATTCACACAGAAACTGTGTTCTAATTGCTAAGTTCAGCAGTGTCTGTTTCACATTGAAAAACTTGATGTAATTTGGTGAATGTTATCGATATCATATACTAGCCTGCCTAGCGAAGCATCAAAGTTAGTTAAGCCAGTGTTTGTTGAGGTAATATCAGCTAAAGAAATTATTACATTTGGTTATTGGAGTTAGTTAGAGTTATTATACTTGGCTAAAGAAATCTAATAACCTTAACATTTATTGTTACAGATCACTGTGGAGCCTAAGGTATGCTCTGAGCACTTTCTCAAAGAGTGTTTTGTGAAGACTTTGGGTGGAATTAATAAACTTAAAGATGGTCCCATGCCTACTGTGTTCACTTGGAGTGCAGAGAGCCCTCTTACAAAGAGCAAGGTTAGTTCTTTACTTTTAAATGAAATCACAGGTATTCCCAAGTCAAAAAGAGTAGTGCACGCATTGCACCTTAAAGTGCAAAATACCCTGTTTTCTCTGCCTTTGTTGGGGCTGTTTAAAAACAGTTGAACTGATGTGATAACTTTCCTGTGCTGATGATTTTCAGTACGGCTACCATGGAGGTCGATGAGGACCAGCATGATGTGGATGTTTTGAAATAAGTGCCAAAAGTTCACAACTAAATTCAGTTTTACAGCAGTTATGAATTGACAGCTTGATCAGAACTTGTGACCATTAATATTTTGTTTCCTGTATATTTTCAGTGAAGAGACCCCCCCTCCACACCCTGACCATGGTTATGCTGTTCAACCCCTGCCACTGCAAGTTGAACTTGAGCCCGCAAGACTATCTGCAAGCAAGAGAAGTTAAAGCTATACTGTATGATATGGCATTTTTGCACTTTTCTTTTGCAATCTTAAAATGCTCCTAATAAGCGTGTGACAAACTGAAATGTAAAAGAAATCCACCAGGGTTTGAAACTCAAAAATGTTTAATTCTCATATATTTCTGATAAAAGTCTGACCAATCATTTTATTCGGTCCGAATAAAATGATTGGCTGAGCTTTCTGTCGGTCATCTGTTGCCCCGTCCCGCATCAGTTGCCGACCACTGTCACCTCTTGCGAGTTGCGCGCCTCTGCGGCAAAGTGGGCTTTGAAAGATATTAAAGAATAGCAAAGAACTTTCAAAGACCAACCAAGGTGAGCCGCCACTTCCACCCCCAGCTGCTCACACAGAGCATAAGCTGCACAAAAAGACTGTAGCAGAAAGAGAATTCTCGATGCAGCAAGAGGCAGGACGCATATCTGGAGCTGAAAAGCAATGAGATGGTTGCAGAGTTTCTTCTGACAGGTACTTTCAGTTTGCCGAATCATAGAACACAACATTACCTGTGATAACGCTGCATCCACATGCTATCAGTTACTATAGTTCTGTAATGTAATGTTATTTGTGCAATGAAGATTAGCATCAGCGTCAGTGTTAACTTCATCGTTAGTGTAGCCAACCAAGCGTGTAGCATTAGAGATCACTTTAGATTTAGCTGTAGTATCATAGACAGTGTTATTGGTGTTAGCATCAGCGCTCGCAGCAGCCTCAGTGTTTATTGTGCAGTTGTCATTAACCCTGTTCTCAAACACAACTCCAGGGTTCTGTTTGACTGTGTTGATCATACAGTAACCAGAGCTAGTTTAGCACATTGCTAGAGGACTTCTCCAGCTAATAGATAATGCTGGCTAGCTAACATGCGTGTATCAGGGGAGCATCAAATGTCAGGCAGGGGGAAGCAGGTGGGACTTTGGAGGGAGGCGGGTTGTTCATGTTCAAATTTTTACTAAGTGCTGTGCGACATGCCAGATCGGTAGGTGTAGCTTTAATTGCTGCGCTTTAACAGCAAGAGTTTGTATTGTCCAGATTTCAGTGTGACGATAAACAGATGTCGTTTTACACAGGTTTTACAGATTATGCCACCTTTAAAGCAGTATATATGGCTCTGCAGCCTACTGCAATAAATATGGTAGGCCCAGAGGCTAAAACAGGCTGTAATTGTTCTTTTTTTTTTACAAATCTATACAAAAGTTGAGCATACATTTTTTTTTACAAATCTATACAGAACTTAAACATACATTGTTGTTGGAAAAATACAATGTTAGATTATTTCTAGATGTGTGTGATTTATGTCATGGTGACATTGAGCTCCAAGGTATGTGTGTGATCTGTATCTGTAGTGTCTCTGCGATGTCTCCCCATGGGGGAGCCAAGGACATCATTAAGCAACTATACACAAATGAGAGATAGTTCAGGAACGATAAACCTTATCACCAGACACATATAGTTAAAAGAAGCCATGAACCACATCACTACATGCATGAAATATTGTTATGATGACCGATGGGTGTTACATTTTTTCACTCTGTATAAGAAACGACAGTCCTTTGTGTTAGGCAGTCAACTGCAGTAGTATCTTGCTGTATGTGCTTGACTCCTTGCTACAAGTAAACTCTTTTCATTCCAGAATCCAGCAACTCAGTCTCTTGTCTCAGAATTTTCCCATCAACTTGGTCCTTTGAGCCAGATTCTAACAGCCCTTCCTCCATCCAGGTTTGGGGACTGAAACCGTGCACAAGGGAATCTGGGATTCCTGACTGAAAGACCTGCAGCTGAATTGCTGAACGAAAAAGAGGCCAGGACCTGCTGGGAGGAGGAAGGGTGATGGGATCCACAGGAGCCAACGACAGACTCACTGGATTCTCAGGTAGGACTGCTGATCAACTAAGAAATGGTTGAATTCTTCATGAGGATAGAAGCATTTTGGTTTATCCAAGAGGGAACTGTGTTCCTGAGGGCTGCTGAACCCAAGAAGGAACGGCAGGTAATATGTTCCTGAGGACGGGAGCATTGTGGCTCTGTCCCAGAAGGAACAGCAGGTAATAGGTGAGTTGATTCTGAGGGTGAATGTAGTTCGGGTTGAGGGTGTGTGATGTTCTAAGACCACTACTATTTGGCATTTCAAGTTTGTGAATTGTCTATAGTTCTGTGAAAAATATCCCCCGGGATCCTACAGCTTGACTGTCTGCCAAGCCCAAGAAGGAACAATTAGTAGCCACTTTTACACAGAGATCCTAGAAAAAAGGTGAGATGGTGATCCCACCTTTTTTTCCACCACTGACCAATTTACACAGCCAAGACAAAGGAGTAACAGAGGTGAGACAGGCTGGACTTTTACACAGTGGACCTGCGTTCCGCGTTCATTTTTAAATCCCCCCCGGAGCGGTGGTCACACGTGCAGTACGTGATCAAAACGTCACACCTTGGTTACAGAACAAGAGGTGTTTCTTTTACATAGTGTTCCAGAATCATGATCCCACTTTTATCACAGCTCTGTTAGTACCTCCAGAGATATTACAGAGCTGTGACAGAGGTGGTCCCACCATTTTGTTTACACATTGTTCCGGAATGAAGGCGAAATATTCCCGCAACAGAAGTGGTGTATAAAAGAGGCTAGTATTATCTGTGTCTAGTCCATAGTCTGTGTAAGACAACTACAGGAATAAATAACTCTGTGCCGCATGTAAAAGATTGCGCCCCCCTGGGATTGGAGATCCCAGAGCTGCAGCGTTTTCAACAGAGAGCTCTGTCAGTCTATATGTGAGTGTCTGTGCGTCTGAGCAGATGTGCTCTGGCGATCGCTGAGTGTTGGTGTGTGTGTGTGAAAGTCTGTGAAGGCGTACGGGAGATGTACAATATGTAAATGCTCATACACACAGTAGTAAGGGAGAAGGAGCTTAATTGTGTAAGATAACTCCAAATCAGAGGTGGAGTTAAAAATGTAAGACTGTGATAAAAGTTTACAAATTCACATGTTATTGTTGCCTTTTAAGAGCTCTGTTGTCGTTGTGCCCTGGCTGTGATAAATAAATGTTCAGAAATGTTTGCATTGTATGTTTTGTAGTGTTCTTGTTGTGTGGGTAAAATACTGGTACATTGTTAGTAAAGTGTTTGTGTAGAATTTGGGGCGATGGGTCAACTCGGGGTGATGCACATCTCAGAGTTGCCTGAGTGGTGCTTGAGGTTTGATCTTACTGTGAAAAGAGTGGCTGTGAATGAAGTGAACTGATCAGTGATTTTCTTCAACTGAGCTTGGAAGGGATGTGTAGCAGAAGGTTGTCTGAGGGGCGGGGTGTTCTGCTGAGATCCTTCCTTGTGGTGTGTGGTGACGTAAAGAGAAAACTGCAGAGGAAGACAGGGAATGGACATAGACACAATCCCCTTAGTTTAGCTAAGTTAGTAAGTATAATAAGTTTAGGAGAAAACAAAGATTGTCTGAAGGCTGAAGAGCAAAAGCGAAAGGATTGAAAAGCTGAGTTTTTGAATCGAAATGTATTGTCAGTACAAGATGTTTAACTGCTTCAGCATTTTGTATAAGTTGATGTGATCTCTTGCTTAATGATGGATAAAATCAAGTGAGTGTTAATGAAGGAGAAAGCACGTAGGGGAAGGGAGATGGAAAATGAGGTTTGTGTATGTGCATAAGAAACTACTGTTGTTAAAGGATAAACGAGAAGATAAAGGGCCTAAATGATTATATTAGTATAATTTCTTAATGATTGCTTTCTTAAGATTTGTATTAGATTCGTGACTTTGACACCTGATTAGATGGGAATAACTGATTTGGTTATAATACTACAATAAAATGTTGAACTTAGCAAAAGCGTTATTGTTACAGCAGCTAACGGCAGCTTGCATAGTGAGAAGCTCTCTGTACCTGTTAATGTTGTTGTTATCCAAAAGAACCATACATGCCAAATTGTTCTGTCCCCGTGGTCCAAATGTACAGCTGATGAAGGTTTGATTAAAGGCGTAGAGCCATTTAAAATTACAGCTAAAACATTTTTTCAGCCCCACCAGCGTCAGTATCCTCTGAAGCCAGAAGTTGAGGCAATGATTGAACCAATTATTAATGAGCTGCTTAAAGCTGGAGTCATAATTGAATGTTCTGATTCACTCTGTAATACACCTTTATTTCTAGGCTAGAAAGCACCACCGTCAGAAAGCTAGCACATAGGGCCAGATCTACAGGAAGTTAATAAAGCTGTAGTTCTGTGTGCACTAACCGTGTTTTAATTACGCACATTGTTGAATGATTTGTGACAATGAGGCCATTTTGTCTCCGTAGGTGACATGAGTAATGTGTCCTTTTCTGTACCAGTACATGCAGATAGCCAGTTTTAGTTTGCATTTACATCCAAATGAAACGATAGACCTATACCAGAATGCCTTAGAGTACTTGTGAATCACCTACCATTTTTTCACAAGCTGTGTCAGCTAAATTAGCAAAGTTTGAATCTCCAATAGGCAGTCAGCTTTTACATTATGTAGACAACATTGTGTTAGCCTCTCCTTCCCTAGAGGCTTGTAGAGCTGATACACTTGCACTCCTGCATTTCTTAGCGAAACAAGGTTACAAAGTTAACCGAAACAAAATGCAGTTGTCATACAGTCAAGTATTTAGGCTACAACCTATCACATAAAGGAAAACAATTGGATGATTCCCATAAGACAGCTCCAAAACCAGCTACTAAGAGACAGATGATGTCATTTCTGAGCATGGTGAACTTTTGCAGGAGCTGGATCTCTAAATATGCTAAAAAAAAAAAAAATCCAGCTCCTGTGACTTCCCTGATTTATGATTTGCCCTTATCTACCTCTGACAGACACAGGTGGACTCCAACAGCTGAACAGGCCTTTACACCTGACCACAAGACAAACCCATCCACAGCCTGTTTAGATATGCAGCAGTTTTGAGCCATGGTCTCTGTCATGTCTCAACAGGAGGGATGGTGGCTGTTATAGACAAAGTGTTTACAGTCTATGGGTTTTCTAATTATGTGGAAAAAAAAATCACATAATTGTTATTGTTGATTTTTTGAAATCTATACAAAAGTTGAGCATACATTGTTATTCATTTTTTAAACATTTTCTTTGCTTATGTTCATTTTCAAAAATCTGAAAGTTGAGCAATTGTTACTGCTATTTTCACAACTCTATACCAAACCTGAAAACATTGTTAATTTACATTTTGATAAATCTATACAAAACTTGAAGACTTTGTCAATGTTTACTTTACAAATCTATACAAAACTTGAAAAGACATTGTCATTGTTTATTTATACAACTTCACAAAACTTAAAATGCCTTTCTGTTTTTTTTTTTTTTGTTTTTTTTCGGGCAACAGGTTTGCATTTAACCTGTTAAGAATAATGCACCATATTTTTTTTACACATGGATGCCACCTTACATTTCATGTGGCTGCATTTATAAGAATCTTCCATTTGTTGCAATTACAAATTTGACATCACAGCTTAAGGCTTTACAGCTACACTTTGTCTCCCTGATGGAAAGGCTTCTGTAGGGACAGCTCCACCTGTAAAGATAATAAAATATTAGTAAATGCAAGGGTGATTGTGTGCAAATATACAACATACAGCATATATAACTCACAGCATATTCCTCTATAAAGAGTAATAAATGCTGACTGTACAATTAATCATGTAACAGATACTTAAACATGGACAGTTAGCGTACTGAAACTGAGGGCTGAGGAATAACTCTGTAACACTACATGAGAATAAACACTGGCTGCTTCCAAAATGGCAAAATGTTACTGCTGTACAACTTACTGCAGAACAGCAGTGCATTATGTACATTTACATTTATGCATTTGGCAGACACTTTTACCCAAAGTGACTTACAAGGAGAGGATTAACAATTAAGCTACATAGAGGAACTCTTGAAAGGAGACCACCAGTTAGGAAAGCAGAGCTTCCAGAGGGTGAAAGTACAGAAGTGGAGACAAGTGCAGGAAGAAATACAGGAAGGCATGGGGTAGGGAAGTGCAGGAAAGTGCTAGGACTTTTGTGTCTTCAAGACCTTCTTGAAGATAGGCAGGGACGCCCCTGTTCTGGTAGTGCTCTGTAGGTCATTCCACCAGCGTGAAACGACCCATGAAATGAGATTGTCTTGTGCGAGGTGTTGGGATTGCCAGACGACATTCCCTTTATGCTAGTGTATTTACTTGTGAAATAGAGCTGTTTTGTATATTATGTTTGGAAAAAAAAAAGAACAGTAACACCTTGCCTTGTCTTGTTTTCAATGTATTTATGTGACACAAGCTATTTTGATCAATATAAGCGAGCCATCACATCAACTGTAAAGAACATGTTAAACATTTGATGTTAACATGTTACTTTTAGTCAGACAGGGAAAAGTGTATTGTTGATAACAACAATCATTATGAATGTATAACAAGCAAGCAGCAGCGTTAGCAGTGGCAGTGTTCTGCGAACAGATACCCGAATGCTGTAAGGCACCTCGTTGTTTTGCATTAAGCAAAAAGACACACACCCTGTCAGGCTCTTTTTGACTGTCAGTTAAAAACATGTTTCAATATGCTTTCAATACAATATGAAACATCACTTAACAAAAACAGTGGCATTAGATATGCTTAACATTACAGTGCCTAGCATCAACTATCGAAGTAACGTTATCGGTGAGCTAACTTCAACATAGCTAGCCAACAAGCTAATGTTGCAGAGAAAATGGTAATTATTCTCCTTTCCTTACCTTCCACGTTGTGGTCGTAACCCTCGATTTAGTTGCTGTAGCCTTTTGGCAAAACAGCCCATGGAATGTGGCAGTCCTTACTGGTCCAAGTTTCCATTGTTTCCAAGTTATCTCCAGCAGGGATGAGAGGTTGGTGGTCTACACAGCTGCTGCCATCATGACTGGTATCGTCGACTCGTCGTATGCTCGCCATTGCTCTGTACTTGGTCAACCTACTTCTGGTGTACTTCTGGGTTTGTGTACCTCGTTCTGATTTTCAAAATGGACGATGGGCAAATTTCGTGAGGATGCCCTGGACCTCAGTGCAAAAATAACTAACTAAATGAAAATGAAATCGTACAGATAGTGTGAGGGTCTTTGAGGAACACAGAGTTAAACTACCCAGGTAAACCTTACTGCTTTTCTTTGCATAGCAATGTATAATACTGAAACAGACTAATTAAAGCACTGGACAGTCAGCCGTTTTCACCCTACAATACCCTTTGCATACTTTTTCTTATTGGTTTGAATTCTGTTTTTCTCTGCAGCTTAAAGAATACCTCTTAGAGGAACCTCTACATTGTTGAGGAAGGTGATTGGTGCTCCTTCGCTTAACCCAGCATCCATGTCCATGACGGTTTCAGCTGATGACCACTCCCACCCCATAGTGAATTTCTCCTTTTTTGCTCCAGAAGTGTGTCCCGAAGTGTGTACAACAAAACAGTACAGCCATAATTTTTGTCCAGCAGCCATCCCATAGATGAACAAGCTGTGGTAACACTGCACAGACAATGGCTTTTATTGTCATTTAATTAAATTTTATTGTCATTTTCTCTTCTTTATTGGAGCACTGAGTATTGCATTATTCTATGGTGTTTGTCTACCATCTGTGTTAGTGTGTGTCAGGAGAGATGGCTTTTTTTTTTTTTAGCTGTAAACCAATTCTAAGTATGGGTACAAATAAAGTTACCTGAAGATGACGAAAACAATTTAACAGAATGCACAGCTGTAATTACAGTGAAATCCACTCATGCCTTAATGCTGTGATATTGATGACGATATGAACTTACACAACCACGCAGTGGACAGTTTGTTGTCAGCTTCACTTCCTGGCTTTGGTGATCCATTTTGCTTCTATTATATTATTAAATTCCTCATAATTCTTTAAAATTGTACTACTTGTGAGAAATATCTGCCAATAGTCCATGGTGTCAAAACTATCTCTTTTATGTACATTCGTAGGTAGAGTCAGAAACCCAACACAACCAAAAAGTTAATTTCTTTTTACACTGCATAGAATTTGTCAGTATGACTAGTTTTGCTTTGACACTTTAATTATGGAAAAAGATAACTACAACCTGCTGCCACACCTCCACATACTGTGTCTCCCTGTGTTTGATTGGTTTGTAGAACACATCTGACGTCATTATTTTTCAGCCTCCATATACTTTTCATCTTCAGTTGTTTACCGGCAACGCAAGGCTTGCTGCCTGTAGCTTCCTGTAATTTAAAGTCAGAAAGTCTGAACCATCCAAAAAGGATTTTCACACAGTAAATTAAACGGACCATGGTTCAGTTTAATCCTGACCGAGACCAACTCTTTCAGTCACACCAAAGACCAGTGGTTTGATCCGTCATTCAGTCTTACTTTGTTTTCAGACTTTGTGTGATTTTCATGGCTTCCTGTAGTGCAGCTACAACAACAATTGAGCAGACAGATTTGAGAGAAATAGAAGTACACATGTACGCACAAACACAGTGATCTTGGATTACACTTAAGCACTGAACGCAAACACACACAGACAAACGATAACTGATCAATCTGTTGCCTGTCTGTTTCCAATTTACAGAAGATTTTCAGGTTGAAATAGCAAGACTGACCCGTGTGCTTGGTTACTGCACTCTACAATGCTATGTACCCTTGCCACACAAAATCCTAAAACTCTTCTTCTTTAATGTATCTTGCCGGTCTGAGACTGATTCAAACTCGAGTCTGCTGAGACATCTCACAAACTCAGATTACCACAAAATCCTAGAGACACAAAAAGATAAAAGAAAAAACTTTTTTCACTTTACTTCAAATAGCTCTGAATAAAAATAACTCTGCACACAAAATCCCCTTAACCATTTAGGTTGTCTAGTATTATGGCCATAAGAGCTCAGTGCAAAACCATGCCAAGCAGTTGTAACACTGTTAATCTGGGCAACAATCACAGAGCTAGCACTTGTGTTTGACAGCGATTATGGGAGCGAGTTTGTGCACTGAGTGATACTGTGCAATGCTCTGTATGGTTAATACTCCTTAATCATGCCATTTCAGCCAAACGGCAGGCTTTCACAAAGCTGCTGGGACAGTGAGGCAAGGCAAGGCAAGGTAAATTTATTTGTATAGCACCATTCATACACAAGGCAGTTTAAAGTGCTTTACAGAGGCACAGAAGCACAAAACATTACATAGGACAATAGCGGAATAAAACCTTAAACAAAAGGAAAGTGCAGAAAAGATGCAGCGGAAACCACCGCCCCTGGGGTTACCTGCCTCGTCTTCCAAAGGAGACTTTGGAGGAGATTTCAGAAAGACAGTGACATGTAGGGATGAGTTGGTGACAGACCAACGGAGACAGAATGAGCCAAGAAAATAAAGGGAACTGCAGTGATGTAACAACACACATCAGACACATGGACCAGGGGTCACAAAATTAGAATGTTGAATATTAATAATAATAATAATAATAATAATAATAATAATAATAATGATGTTGAATAAACACACTTCGCTTCATGATCCACATTATGGATGAAGCTATGAGACAGGGGAGGGGATATCAGAATGTAACTCACAGCAAGCGGGATAATGTCAGCACTGACAAGTAATGGTAGCTGGTCACCAACTAACAGACGTATGAAATGAATCACACATAATCACAGGGCTGTCAAAATGTTTCTTTGCAAAGAATTTTTTTTTAACTCAATGTATCATTGTGACGGCATATTAGAGTCAAGAACCAGAAACCTTTTTCTTGTAAGTGTATGACTTTAATCTCTGCCTACTATCTACCATACTATAGAGGTTTGTCAGGTCCATGATCCAAAATGGATCCAGATCCTACCTTTGAGAAAATCAGATACAGACCATTTTGTACCAAGCGTAATTTCTCTTATCGTTTTATTTTATTCTGCATAATGAAAGTCTGCATTCTGCGCAATAAAACTTTGTACTGCAGTCAGTGATTATGTGACATTTGTATGATGGGGCCAAACTGTTACACACAATGTGATTAGTTTTAGATTGGGTTTTGCAAACTATTTACTGAACTTGATTCTGACAATGGTCTCTCCTGGAACTGCTGACAGCTGTTAAAAAGAAAATAAAAGAAAGAAAACAAACTGTACCACCTAGATTCCTTTTGCCAAGTCTGATGTTCATTTCACAGATATTGAATAATTACTTTTGAGCTTCTTTCTAAATCAAAGGGCAGTTCATTTCTGGGAGCGCTGAAATCTTTTTGGAATGGAGAGAGTAACACACAGTGCCAAATTTTTCCTGAACTAAATTACGATTATTCTATAAGCTTTAAAAATCCACCATCAATAGACCACTAGTTTCAGAGCTGTGTGCAGCTGTTTCACCAATGTAGATCAGACCATCCATTCAGTGTTAGCAGTACAACTAGGTGCCGGACTACATTTGGTTGCTTCACAACACCCTTCAGAGCAAATCAATAGACGTATTATGACCCACTATTAACACACTCGAGGTGTGTGTGAGCAGGCCTGCGCACATGCATGTAATCCCTCAAAAATGGAAACGGTGATTGCATTAATGACAAGAGTCATTGGTTACGCCAGGCAAGATGTGTGTGTGTGTGTGTGTGTGTGTGTGTGTGAGTGAGAGGGTGTGAGAGAGTGTGTGAGTGTGTGAGTGTGTGAGTGTGTGTGTGTGTGCGTGTGTGTGTGTGAGAGGGTGTGTGTATGTGTGTGAGAGGGTGTGTGTATGTGTGTATATACACCCTTGACATTCATTTAGTCAAAACAAAACAAGAGGCAGCAGCTGAGTGTGTGAGTGTGTGTCTTGGCTGCAACAACAGAGAGAGCAGATTCAAAGAGAGCCAAAAGTGGGGTGCAGTAAAGAAAGAGTG
>JAPQRQ010000003.1:4070607-4085102 GCA_037367365.1 Apogon talboti
CACACACACACACACACACACACACACACACACACACACACACACACACACACACACACACACACACACACAAAATAAGCCTTTTAAGAGGGCAGGAGGCATTGCCAAGTACTGGCCAGGCTTGTGTTTCATTAGTATCAGATAGAAAGTCTTTCTTCATTGAGTCCTGCTGTGTGTGAGTGTGTGTGGAGGGGTGTGGATGTGGGGGTGTTTGTGTGTAGAGTGAACTAATGAAAATCACCCAGCAAACTGGCCTTTAACTGAACTCCACTCAACACAAAGCACTACAGGCCATCAAGAAAGAAAGAAAACTATGACTGTCCTTGTTATACTTTATTCCTCTCATGCTTTTCTTCGTCAGTGTATAAAGACTTGAGTGTTTATGCTTTTCTACAGTTTAAGCCGTGGGGTTATTTGGTTTCAGTTCAACGTTTTCTTGTTCTGTCACTGTAAAAACCACTAATTATTTGCTTTCACTACAACCAACTTCAGGATCATTTGTTATTAATGTTCTTTCTGCTACTCATGCACTTTAATTTCTGCGATTCCTTGAAAAACCAAATTTCCCTTTCAACATGCCCTTTAAATATTTCATAGTAGTTTCTTATCAAAAGTGTGCTCATGTTACAAAGCCAGGTAGATGAAAACATGTATTAGCTAAAGCTCAGATTGGAGGTTACAGTATCAGATGACAGTGAGAAGGACTTAGGCAGGTGCCCAACATGCTGTGAATGGAGCCTGTATGGGCTGCTCATTACGGAAGGACATCTGCTGCCGTTCGGCCCCCAGGCTCCGCCCCTATCTTTACACTGCTGCTTTGACTCCCTGTCAATGTGTGTGAGAGACCAACGGCAGAACAAAAAAAGGCATGCACGCATATGCAGCCACGCTCACACACCTGCCACCTTTGCTGGCTGTTTGAGACTAAAAAAAAATAAATAAAAGCTTCATGGATGCTGGGTGTATTGTAGCACAAACTATAGGTGTTGTAGTTGTAGGGCATTCAGTGTTGTATGAAGGGCATGTTGGGAAAACACTGCCATTTTAATCTTCTGTAGACTCCATAGAGCATGATTGTTTGTAAATCACATTTTCCAGCTTGTGATTTCAACAACCTTCTTCATGCTGAATACATTACAGGGTTCACATTTTCCAATGATCCGTTATTCCATTTTCTAAGAATGTTTGTCAAAGAGAAAGCAGGGTTTAACACAAGCTCTACTACTTACAAAAAAAGGCCTTGTGTGTGAGACTTGGGAGGATCTAACTCTAGAAGTGGAATATAATATTCAGATTTATGTTTTCATTAGTGGATAATCAGGCAGAAATGAGAATTTTTGTGATTTTGCTATCTTAGAATGAGCTGTTATATCTAGAAAAGGGAGCGGGCCACCATGGTGGGCCATGGAGTCTCTACACAAGACAAGAACAGATTTCCTAATCCCCCCCCCCCCATTTAAAAATGGTTGACATCCTGTGTACATTACCATCACCTATTATGTTTGGGTATGGACCAGAGTTAATATACCCTCGACTAAAAAGACTAGAATGATTAAAACAAATACTGGCTTTAACAATGGACTTCACTTTTTAGCAGATCAGTAGGGGAGAGTGAGACAAAGGGTATTCAGTTCATTGTGTTCCTTAATACCAGCACTAGATGCTACTAAATATTACACATTGGACCTTTAAAAGTAATGTTCTATTAGTTTATTTGCAACCAATATATAGGTATACCCTGTGCATATTTTGAGGACAGTACCTATACATGAAAAATATGCAAATGATGCTTATGAGCATCTTTATAGATGCATTCAATTACCATGAAATGATACAGAGGAAGACTCAGCTTATTGAATATACATTTGACGACACTAGGTGAGGTTTCAGTAGAGCCTTTTAAGAGCTTTTAGAGCCTTTGTTAGCCTGTGGTTTGAGCATCATTCTTCAATCAACCAACCAATCAATCAATCCTTATTTATATAGCACTTTTCATACAATGAAATGTAGCACAAAGTGCTTTACATATAAACATCAGTACACCCGTACATTTTTTCAGGAGTGCACTAAAATGAATGACTGATGAATGATTACAATTATTACTTCTTTTCCATTTGTGATTGATAATGAGACAATAGTAAAAGCTACCTCCAAGACCAGCATGCAGAATTTGTCTGCACATTAAAATGGTCTCCTGTCTGTGCCATTTGTGACACAAAATGTGTTCCTAATAACAGTAAACAATCACATAATGCTAAATCCACATCTTAATCATTCATTCATCTTCTGAACCCGCTTAATCCTTCACTAGGGTTGCGGGGGGTCGCTGGAGCCTATCCCAGCTACTTAAGGGCGGCATACACCCTGGACGAGTCACCAGTTCATCGCAGGGCTGACACAAAGACAAACAACACTCTCACATTCACACCTATGGGCCATTTTTAGATTAACCTATCAGTGCATGTCTTTGGATGGTGGGAGGAAGCCAGAGGACCAGGAGAGAACCCGCGCAGACATGGGGAGAACATGCAAACTCCACACAAAAAGGCCCCACCAGCTGGTGTTGGGATTGAACCCAGGACCTTCTTGCTGTGAGGAACAGTGCTATCCACTGCACCACCATGTCGCCCCATATCTTAATCAGTTAACTGTAAAAAGGAATTCTGAAAAACAGCCTGGCGCATTCCTCCCTGCAGCTCACATTCCTTTATGGTTCACTGTGTGGTATTTAGTGATATCTAGTGGTGAAAATGCAGCAAACAACTGCATCTCCCCTCACCTTTAATTAAAAAATGCCAAAGCCCCTCATTAGAGTAAGTGTTTGTTTCATCTGTTCTGGTCCTGTTAGTTAAGGGAATATAAACTCTGGACCATGCTCAAACATAGTAGTTGATAGTAATGCACTTTAGCATTAGATGTCATTCACTCAAAAATGGAAAAAAGAAAAAGAGGAAATCTGTCATGAACTGCTGTTGAAACATGACGATAAAACATGGCTGTGTCTGTGCAAGGAAAACTGTTCCTTCCATGCATATAAAAGACTCATTCTAAAGTAACCAAAGTACAATTCTTATTTTTACATGATTATACACTAATGAAAACAGTTATGAATATTTTATTCCATTTCTGCTAATTCATCCTCATCCTTACCACTAAATCCTTATAAATCCTTCTCAACAAACATTTATGGTTATTTATAAAAGATTGACATAGCATAAATACTCAAAAATCAGGGGTGTGCTCACTAAAGGACCTCAACAGAATGATTGCACAAACACTGTTCTGCTGACTGTCATCTTATCTTACAGAATTAATGGGCAATTTGTTACAGTGCAAAAATTACCCTACGATTTTTTTTTTCCTTCCTCCTGTGGTGGAAGGAGAAAAAGATAAATGGAGGGGGGAAAAAATCACTAAAAGTTTATGTGACTTTGCTGGAGATGTTTGTTTGAAAGAATTCATTGAGAACATGATGAGAGAGAATTAATTACACAGATAGAAAGCAAATTAGGAACAGAGGACTATGAAGTGTATGAGAGTAAAACAGTGTGATAAACTCAAGAGCAGCTGGTCTCTTATGGCAGCATCGTAGCCATCAGAGCTCAAGAAATTCCACGCAACTAAGCTGTGCACAGAGCTGTGGAGCATGTGCAAAATTTCCCATAATGCTCACAACCTGACACATTCACACTTATCAGTGGTAGGAAACCGCACATATACAGGCATTAAAAAGAAGATTCAGCTTGTTGCAAATTCATAGACACAGAGACACAGTGGGAGCTCACCTCTTCTTCGTAGGACTGTCCTCACTGCTCCCACCCAGGCCCTGAGAGCGCAAAGAGCCATCTTCTTTGTGGCTGCCCTTTGACCCGGAGCCGTTCAGCTGCCCATTGGATAAGGAACCTGAAAAAGAAATTCATTTAGGTGTTAAACCTGTGGAAACTCTCAATATCTAAAATGACGCACTGCAATCATTTAACCTGGACCATCTTAGCTTGGTATATAATCTGCTTCTGACATTTTTAAGTGGCTAACTGAGTTAACAGAGTACAAATGTGATTATTTTTGCATGGAGCATTGTATCATGGGTAGTTTGTAGCATGAAAGTTGCAATGGTTGCAACTTACAGTGATCCATACATCAGGATACATTGAAGAGGCCAAAGTGTGGCACCCTCCCACATCTAAAGACAGTTTGTCATCAGTCGAAGAGTTTTCATTCACAGACCAGAAGATTTTGTAAAGACTGGGAATCTTGCAGAATCACTGATTGCATGACTGCAACTAGATTGCTTTTGAGTTTGGTTTGCTGAGGCTGTTTGCTTCTGGTTATTAAGTGAAAACCTCTAAACATCCACCCCATCACTGACTACCCATGTCTGAGGTAGGGTTACATTTAAGAGATATTTATATTGATAGTTTGTGTTTCAATCTCAGTAAAAAAGAGAAACTACAAAATGCTCCATTTCATTTGAACTTGACTCACAATTCTAAAATAGACGTAGAAGGCTTAATAAAATCCAGTGCCTGGTTAAACCTAATTAACTAATTAAATACACCCTTCTCTCAGAGAAGAATAGCGGTGATTAATATGTTTCATCTGGACACAAGTTCTTTAATACTAACTGATGCAGTGAGTAGCTTCTCATTTCTTAAACAACCACCTGTTTGGTAGACAGCATGAAGGTCTGACTCCATTTCAATGGAAAAAGGTCATGTGGTCTGATGAGTCCAGATTGACCCTGCTCCACCGTGACGGTTGCATCAGGGTGAGAAGAGAGGTGGATGACATGATTACCCATCATGCCTAGTGCCTACAGTACAAACCTGTGGGGGCAGTGTTGAATGATCTAGGGTTCCTTTATTTGGTCAGATCTAGGCGCAGCAAAATTATGTGTCCAAAAATGACATAAATAAAGGTTGTGATATTGCATAAGCCTATCAAAACAATGCTATAGTGAATGTGTGTCACAATCAATGCTAAAGGTGGTCCAATTAAATACTAGTGTTGTGTAGTGCTGTGTACATTAAAAAGTATATTTTTGAAAACTATATTACAAAGATACTCTCCTGAATCAGTGACAAAAGTCTCAATTGTAGAGAGATTTTATTTAATAAGGAGAAATATTCAGGCTATTGTGGACTGACACAATCTAGTAGATGATTAATAGAAGTTGCTCCAATAATCTCAGGTAATAATCCATAGTGGAAACAGAATTTAAACATAATGTGCTGCGCACTTTTAATAGATTGTCTTTGTGTAAATTTGGTGCAGATATCTTAATGCATTCTTCAAATAATGGGATTATGTCATTGAAAGGACATGTTGCAATTTGACCTTGAAAAAGTAGTTCAAGGTGACCTATTTTCAATAGGCTTCTGTTCCATACCAAGATGCATCCACAGTATAAATTTGGTGCAGATATCTCAATGCATTCTTCAGATAATGCGATAACATCATTGAATGGACAGACAGACAACAAAACGATTACAATACCCCTTCAGCCAGAAGTTGGCCGAGGGGTAAAAACATTGTGAGATGATCTGTGGGCCTGATCACCAGTCTTTATTTTATGACTTCGTGTGTCATTTTAGAATGGTGGATATGAATAAAGTTTGAGCCTTGAGGGAAACGCTTCAACTTGGATATAGGCATACACAAGATGAGAAACCGGATATTAACAGTCAACCCTGAATGCCAACACACCTACTCACCAACTTAACAATTATGACTAAAGGGAAAACTAAGTAATAGAAAGTCAGTTTTACTCCACTCCTTTACATCACACATTGCCAAATCTACTGCAGCACCGTGGGGGCAGGTTTTTCAGTGAAGGAAGAGTTACTCATACATTTCCGTGCCCACATTTTTCCTTGTCAAAAGCTACTGGTGTTTAGTGCAGATGTACACAATGTGTGCCCTTTGCAAATGAAAGGGGGGGGGGGTTAGCCCAAGGCAGAAAGAAAAGTGAACAGATATTGCTGGACTTGACATTCTTACCGAGCCCAACTGACAGGGCCCTAATTAAATATTTAGCAAGCAACTCAGACAAACACAATAAGCCCCCAGACAGATTCTTAAATCAAAAGCAACAACAGGCACCGAGAATTCAAATTAGGTCAAACAGAAGACTTGAAGTCAATGGTAATTAAGGAAGACAACCAAATGAAATAGATATTGCTGAGATCGGGTTCCTTACAGGTTGGTTCTCACAAATCTTGGAATGTGTCATGCAGGCACGTTTGATTCCACAATGGAGCGTGAAAAAGCAAACTTATCGGGAAAACAAGCATGTAAGTTCAAAGCTTTTCAAAGTTAGAAAAGAAGATGAGTGCGGGTGCTGCCAAAAGACTGAAACCAACTAGAGACAAGAGGGACTTATCACATGGTTGAAAATGTACCACTGGTGTAGGCTGAAATATCACTTTACAGAGCTGAAATCCCAACATTCAAGTCAGTGAGTGAGCAATGCAGCAATCAAACATTTGACGCTGCCAATAAATTATTCCCCTTTTACTCATTTTGACCCCTTTTGAGAGGTATTCATGCCTGACAAATACCTGATATGGCAGGTTGTTAAATTATACACAGTTATTTCACAAAAAAATGCAGATTCATTGAGCATTCAGGCTGGAAGGTTTGTTTAACCTAATCCGCTGCTGTAATAAACACTTTCATCCACTTTTCCACTGGTATGTCACTTTCTCATGAGCGGTTAGTTGACTTCCCAGCACACCCAGTGAAATTCCATTTGACTGATGCTTTAAAGGGATGTGTCACTCAACCACAGTGCAAAACTCTTAATAGCAGGTGTCAACATGAAAATAAATTAAGATAATATTGACACCAGTGTATGGGTTAGGATAAGTGGCAACTTGTATAAAATCCTCTTAGTGAGGAGGCTACTGTCAAACAAGCCTGGGCAGTGTGTGATCTAAGAAAGATGTGAACGAGGAGTTGGGGTAGAAACCGTTAAATGACAGAGTAGGAGACAGAATAGAGATGGGCCAATTGTGGAACAAGTATAAGGAGTTTTCAAAACATATGATTTAAAGGAGATTTATAAATGTGCTTTGGGCTGAATTAGCACACACACAGTCACGTTCAACTTTCTGCGTGTACACACTCACAGGCTGGTAGTTTTTCTCAACACACGCAGGGCAGGTCAGTACCTGAAAGCGGAGGTACAATCATCGTTGCGGTCAGAAAGTTAACAAGCACCACTGTGGTGACTAAGGCCATTGCACTGCTGGCAATGTTTTGTGTTAGTTTTGGAGAGTCTCAAAGTCTATAGGACATGGGTGAGTCACTGCTCTACAATGTCTTGGTTTGCACGAACGGTTTTCTACTTAATAGGCACTCACTTTATTCATTAAGCTGAATACATTTATATAAAATGGAAAAAAAATGTCTATAGCAAGGGGGGAACCACACAACATAAACCTACATCTATGGAACATTTCCTGCTCATTTTATTACAACAGCTTGAGAAAGAATACCATAGAAATATGTTGAACAAAAAAGAAAATAATGAAAAGAAATCAGAGCTAGGCCAAAGTTCCCATGCACTGCCACATCAGTGAAAATTTACAGAATTCTCATAGATTCTCATAAAAATTAGGTAGTGTTAATATTTATAATGTTAATCTGACATTTTACAAAGTCTGTAGAGACAGAACTCATGTCAAAATTAGCTGATGGTTATTATCACAGTTCTGCTGGTATTATTAATTTTTATGGGAAAATTGCTCAAAATATAACAATTTCCCCCTGAATCACCTAATATGTGTCCAGCTGTCCTTTTGTTTGTTTTCATTACATTACGGAAGAGAATTTAGATGAAAGGATGAAATGAAAATAATTTGAAAAACTGAGATAACTGCATGAGGAGATTATGATAAAGGGATTGCAACAATGTAACAAAAGCTAATGCAATACATAAGTATTAAAACAAGAAATTATAAAACAATTAAAATACTACTGTGCCCATATACTTGTGTACTGGTAGTTGTAGTGGAAGGAAGAGGAGGGGTTTCTTTATGATGTGGTGGTGCATTGATGATAAAGAGTTTGCAAAAAATGGTTTTTTTTCTAGGCTAAAAGTACTTTATAGCTGATGGTAATAGCTAGGAAGATTTGTGTAGTGGATGGGTGGGCCCTGTGTGTTATTTTAGGTATTCATTACTTTGATTTAGATTTTGAAGTTCATTCCTATTCATAATTGTCAAACACTGTTAATTTGCAGCATTGTCATTTTTTCCCCCAAGGATTTATATCTAGGGCAATTAATTGGCTATGAGCTTTTTCCTGCTCTAAATGCTCTTTAAAATATCATGTTTTAGAAAGCCTCTCTCAGTTGACGTTAGAGTGAAACATAATGAGACGTCGCAGACAGATTCCTTCTGGACAAGATGTTTTGCCATGAAACTTGCACCACAGCAAACATGAAGTAGCTCATTAACTTTAATTGTGATAAAAAGAATGACTGACGCATGATGTCCCCGTAGATCTCCAACAAACAGGCCCATTTTAACAGCCCCCCTCCCCTCATATGCTCCTCTCCACTGCCTGCCTCCACGTATCCCTCTCCATCCCTCCAAAGAGCTGTTTGACATATGCTGGTTGCACATGAGTGCCCATGTGAGGGGCAGAGCTGGGAATCTTGGGAAGGCACAGGGCTGGGGATGGGCGAGTGTGGCAGACGGGCGGTGAACCGGGGCATGGTGCTGAAAATTGAGCTCTCTGGGCTAGAAGAGGATCGCCACAAGAGGCTGGGGTAGCGGCAGAGGTGGAGACAGGAGGGGCCGGGGGATGGGCTGCAGAGGGCCTTAATGGTGTGCCATCCAAATAGTGGCTCCTATGGGGGGTTTCTAATCACATTTATGCGTGCTTAACTAAGCCCATCACCTCACTATGTTCACCTCAGAGTCTCGGGAGAGCAGGAGGGAGTGAGCAGAGGTACATAGCGGAACATGGCATATCAGAGCTCTGAGAAGAGCCTATTAGTGTGAGCCGCAGTAATAAGTGAACTATTGGAGAGTAGTCATCCTTTAAGAAAGACAATCATCAGGGCTGGAGAGTGCCCTTAAAAGTTCTTGATTACACTTCCAATCACAGGCCTAAAGTGAAAAGCAGCATAATGGAGTGCATAATAGAGAGGAAATTATTCATCGCTTATGGCTGTGAATGTACTGTACAGCAGACTTCAAAAGTTTCCTCTAACTAAATGTAAAATTTGGCAATCTGTTATGCAACCCTAACCATAACCTCAGTTTTTCACAATTTTGAACTATTAATTTCAATATTCAATAGTCCCTTTTACTTATCTTATCAGATTCTCAGAGTGTCAAATGTTAAAGTACACCACATTCTCATCTCATCATTCATAGAAGTCCAAAGCAAGGGTTTGGGCTATGGTTATAACTCAAGTGTTACCTCTAATATACACATTCTGGCCAAAAAAGCCCCCACCTGGCTTTAACCAAGTCAAGTAGTTCAGATCCTTCAATTTTCTATAATTACTGTAATGATTGTGTTTCAGCTGCAACAAGTTCTTCAACCCTAATGCTAATGGAGTGGGTAGTTTCTCATTTCCTACACAACCATGTGTTATATAGAGAGCAGAAAGACTGGACAGTACCAGGAATCATCCACCTTGTGACTCAGGTGGTTTATGGAGCATGAGGCATCATTTTCACACAAGGATTGGCCACCACAGAGTCCACATCTGAAGTCAATTGAGAATCTTTGGGGTGTGATGGAGACTCTACACAGACTTCACTGATTCTACAATTGCATGGTGTAAATGATGCTACACTGAATAAATTTTATAATCAAAGCTAAAGACAATCCAATGCAATATTGTGTGTGGGACATTTGTTTGGCCATGCTGTGTAGACCTATGCATCATTTGAGAGGGAATATCTGGCTTCTTTTTTTTAACAGATACCTGGAACACAACCTAAACGACATCAGTCTAAACATGTCTCAGATGTAACCCTAAGCCTATCACCACCAACACCCCCTGTATATTGAGGCTACCTTTCAGTCATCATGGGAAAATCTAAAAAAACATTCAGCTAAAACCTTAAAAATAAAAGTTCCATGAGTCAGTACAGTGGAACAGTACATAAATACAAAACCTGAGAGATCACACCAATGTCTAGAAAACAGGTGTCAAACATATGGCCCGCAGGCCAAAACAGGCCCTCCAAAAGGTTCAATACGGCCCCCAGGATGAATCTGCAAAGATTACACAAAAGTTGTAATGCACATGAGTAAATAATAAACGGAGGCATAATATGGTTAACATTTAAATTATTTTTTCTTAAGAACTTTCAGGTTGCTCATGGAAATTCAGGTTATTCTCATTTTTTGTTTATGGATAGTTTGTAAATGTAACATTTTTTTGTATTAAAAACAAAAATAAAAATCTAGAGCTGCCATTATTTATATTATACATATTATTTTTATATTATACAATTATTTTACCAGTCCAGTCTACCTGAGGTCAAATTGGGTGTATGTGGCCCCTAAACTAAAATGAGTTTGACACCCCTGGTATAGAAGCTTGTTTTTAAGGTTTGACCCTCTGAGAATGTGACACAATTAATACAACATGGACAAAAATTCTATTATCACTTCTGAACTGTAGCTTTGAAAGCTCAAAGCCTTCCATAAACGGGTTACTAGCTGTATTGTAGTAAGTCATCTTTGACTTCCCCCTCAAGAATGAACATTTCTGTGCATGTTATTGTTAAATCTGTACTGTTTTATAAGACTTTAATCCTCCTTTCCCACTTTTCAACAACAGCACTAAAACTGCACTTCATGCCCTCTGTTGGAGTAATCTTTTGCGCCTGTATACAATTAAAACTGTGGGAGAATATAAAGAGAAACAATGGGTTGATTTATTTTAGGGAAACTCTCAATAGTATCTGTTCCCACATAGTTTTTGAGAGTAGAAGCAGATACTAAAATTGACTGCCTTGCAAGATGGTTTGAAATAGTTCCAAATATATTGCTCTTCCTCCCAAAAATGGACCTAACAATGCTGCATGACACTTACCACAAGCCAGAACAAAAGCAAACAACAATGTACGGTTCAGAAACATGGCGTCTGCTTTGTGCCGTTCAAGGCTGTAAATCTAAAGCATCAAAGAGAAAGATGGGATTTAATAACAGCTCAAGCTGCTGTGAAAAAGGGAGCACGCAAGGACAGACTAGACGCAACCTCTATCATTCAGTTTCAATACAATACACTTCTTTTATTCATCTACCTTTCACCTCCTCTGCTTTCATCCTGCCTTCCATCCCTTTCCATCTCTTCAATCTTCTTCCTCTGCCAGGCAATGCTTTATCACCACAGAGGAAACAAGAGTTGGTTTTAGCTGGCATGGCTGCCACTCCGGCCGCTGCTGTGAGAGGCTGGCATCGTCAGAAATGCAGACAGACAGCACAGTGACAGAAGAGTGAGCGCCGAAGGAAAGGGGATGACATGCATAAAAATGGGTAGGAGAGGCAGGTCCTGAGACGGCTGACAGACAGGAAGGGAAAGAGAGGGGACAGTCACAGATATGAGCAAACAGGGAGCCCTCTCTCTACAGCCCCTCCTGGTTTTTGGCAGGCAGCCAGGTCCTCCATCAATAATAGCACTCGGGGAAATGGAGAGGGAGGAAAGGAAAAGAGGGGAGGAGAGAGGAGAAGGGAAATGGGGAGAGGAGTCACAGAACGAAATGGTGAGGTACGGAGGTGCAGGAAGATGATGCAGGAGGGTGGGAAAAGGGAAACAGGCTGGAAGGTTTTGATGACAAACTGGGCAGATGACAGGAAGGACAAAGCAAAAAAAGAGGGAGATAGATGGTGGAGACAGGAGGGAGAATGATGATGGGTGGGAGCGCAGAGGTAAATAATGGAGTAGATTGAGCAATGGGAGGAAGAGAAGAGGCAGGAGCTTGCAGAGAAGGCAATAACCAGAGTCCTGTTGACATGTAATGAAACCCCGCATCAGGGGAATGACAACCGGAAGGACAGAAGAAGGAAGAAGAGTGTGGCAGTGACGGGGCGTGGAGGGAGTGGGAAAAAAAGAGAAGAACGGAAGCCTAGATGTAGAAGGGCATAATGTCATTTGTTTAATAATGCAGGGAAGGAGCGAAGTGGGATGGAACTGGAAGCATTTTGGGATGCAGAGATGGACTACTGCCAACAGCAAGAGGTAAAGCAGCGGAGGAGATGGAGTGATTGCTGGTTATGGGCTGGGCGGATGTGAGGCAGTGAACCCACACACACACACACACACACACACACACACACACACACACACACACACACACACACACACACACACACACACAGACCTGACGGACTGCCACACCCCCTCTTCTAAAACCAATTGCTGCCTCAGAGACAGACAGGAGAAGAGCGATGTAACAACTCAGAAGCGCAGCATTTACCTTACTTCACAGGCCTTTAACGGGCATTTATTATTGTAACCATCTTTAGTTAGAGCACGCATACTTCCTATCATGCTGACGGTATGACATGAAATGAATCAGAGAGGAACCTCTCCAAAGTGAGGCCAATGTGGAAGTATCTTAAAGTCTTACACTGTTGATGGCCACGAAATGCTGTTCTGAAACGCCCTGGGTCCCACTGACTTCCACTCAAGTCCTTCATAAAAATACTTTTTTTGCCCTATCTTTAAATTTCAGGCCTAATTATTTAAGAACATTTTCTAATTACGATGCGTGATATGTTGACACTCTTCTGTTTTTGGAGCATTTTTTGTATACAGCATATTAAAATTTTGTATTCCATCCTGGATTTTGAGCCATAGTTTTACAACACACAGCCTCCCACTTATGGCCGGATATTACATAAATATCCCAATGGTAATCTTTTCAAGATGGTGGTTGAAGGAATAAAAGAGAGAGGGAAAATGTGTTCCTAACAGGAAGAAAAACTTGATTTACTTTTCAGAGAATGCACAGCTGCATGTAAACAGGAATAACAGGAATATTAATTTAGTCATGTAAACCAGTTAGTCAGAACTTGCTACGTTTTGCAACATAATAGGGAAAGAAGTAAATTCCAAAAAATAAATCCTCAAATGTTTTTGCAGGGTATACTGTATACCTAAAGAAATTCAATAATTTATATGTAGTACAGCAACAATGATTCTTCAACCCACCAGTCATTATTTTCTACCGTATGATTACCACTGTCTTAATCTCCAAAATGGCTGACAGTTCCACAATAATGCCTGTGTGAAAGTAAAAACTGTGGCACATCTTTGGCCTCAACATGAGCCCACACTCGCTAACCCACAGTCCTCTAAAACAGCAGGGGCTGCCCATTCAGGATGTAGCGCACGCTGAGAATGATCCTCCAAAATGGCTGACAGTTTCACCACAACGTCTACGAGAGACGGGAAACTGTGCTGCTGGTACAGCCTCCTAAAGCCTTCCCTAACCTACGGTGCTCTAAAACAGCAGGACCTGTCTATTCAGCCCCAGCTCCCTTTTGTGTCAGTGCAGGCTTGCTGTCGTTACCCCTGGTGCGACAGGCCGCCGACGCTTTCTAATGATTCATTTTTATTCAGGCGATAAGGTCAGCTACCCGCAGCGGCTTAAAAGGCCCTGAGGAGCTCTGGAGTGGCAGCTATGAGATGCCAGACAGACACACAGATACACCTGCTAAGAGAGGAGGGGGCTGTGAACAGACGCAAAGAGGAAGAAATGTAGGTGTGAAAAAAAAACAAAAAAAACAAAGAGACAAGGGGAATAGGGAACAAGAAATAAAAGATAGGCTGGATTTCAAAAGAGACTTCCCTCCTGTGTGTGTTGGATGACTGGCTGGCTTCCTTCACTGGGCATGAACTTTCAGAGGCTATTTTTTTCCTCTTCCTGTTTCCTTACTTTTGGTGTATGGGCTATGTTAATGCCAGCTCAGAACAGCTTCTGAGCCACGTGTGAAGTTAAAGCCTCCGCTGACTGCTGGCTGAGGGCTTTCTTTTGAGGGAAGAACCAATATCAAAGACACTGCGGCATCTCCGTTCCAAACAAGATGTTCATCCCCCCACACCTGCACTTCTCCAGGTAGAGTATACACAGCACAATAGCAAAATCCCTCTCTCATGGCCTTGTACATGGAATTGGATTTCTGTCTAATAAGCATATATGGGTGCTAATTCATGTTTGGGTTTCTATTAGTCCATGTTTTAATGAGTCTGGACCTCAGGGTGAGTGTAAATGTCTACACCGGAAAAGATTAACAACACTTTCACATATGTTTTCCTTGCCCTTGTGCGTGGTTTAGTTTTGTAAACAACATCAGAAAGCAAGTGAGATTTACTTGTAGCTCAAGGGGTTCCTTTGAGGACCTCACACTGAAATGTGAAAGTAAAAGACTGCCACTAGCTGCTAACTGACTCCCAGCATAAGACAAATGACACTATCTGCTCCTCTCACATCCTCTCCTTGTTAAATAAAACATGT
>JAPQRQ010000003.1:4159146-4169602 GCA_037367365.1 Apogon talboti
GTCATATGTAAACATGATCCAGATGCCACAGTCTTTTCTGGGCCAAATCTCATTTAAAATGGACTGAGATAAAATGTAACATTTTTCTGTGGGTTTAAGAAATTAAATTTTAAATTCTTTTTGAAAACCATAGATGCTGCTAAAGAAGAGAGGGCCCATCAGCACTCAATGTTATCAGCACTCAGTTCAAAAACCTGTATATCTGATGGTATGGGGCTGCATAAGCACCTATGGAATATGCACCTTGCACGTTCATACATAATACATATACATGTATTTACACATGCATATACAAGTTTTAGAGCAACATATGCTACCATCCAGACAATCAGTATGTACAAAAATATTTTTCAAATAGTTTGTTTGTTTTTCAGCCATCTGCACTACATCATGAATTGCTCAATTCATACATCTACTTAGTGGTTGTGCTTAGCAAGTAGATGAAGATCAAAGCAGCTTAAGACTGTGAGATGGTCAAACTAAACTGACTAGTCCTAGGCTCTCTTTGGTTCTCACTGAGCTTTTATGAAGTGTTCCACATCCTCACATCTCATGTTTCATTTGTCAGTTATTTATCTGTGCTGTCCAGGGGATGATAAAGAAACTATTTTGTGCATGTCAGCTCTTATAGCTGAGCATGATGTGAAGTGATGTAGGAATTTAAACAGTATTTAAGACACTTCAAATCACAGTAAAATGCAGGTAAAACGCTGACTATTGAATCAATACGTGTTTGAGTTAAATAAATGAATTTAGCCTCTTCTGAGGCTACTGGCGTCTCACCAAACTAAGTTGTACCCTATGCTACACAATAGTGTAGCATAGGGACTGTTTGGACCAGAGATTCATTTTACAATTCCTGTGTGTTGTATCTAGTAGAGTTGTTACTGCTGTCCTTACGCTGATACATTTAGCACTATCCACTGTCATTTCAGAATAGGAAAAAATAAACTCATTGGGTTGTTTGGTTTGGTCTTATTTGTTTAAACAAATCTCTGTCATCTTGGATGGAGCTAAGTGCAGGATAACGTCAGGAGTCAAAATGCAGAACGGTATCAGGAGGAACATGTTTTGGTAGAACATTGTCACATGGGCAAGTGAGCTGTAGTATTAAAATGGACTAAATCAGCCACAAAAGAAAACAGCACATACAAAGATGTTGACGTCTTTGACAAAGATTGTCATTTTCAACAGATGATGTTGCTGTTCATTCACCTGGTGGGGGACATTTGGTGAATGATAACTGAAAGAGTTGCCTAGTGGAATGATCATTCCAACAGAGTACATACTGTGAGCCAGACTATGCTGTACCTGGAGGATAACCATTAAACTAAATACTGGAGCTCAGATTGTTGATGAATCCCATCAGCAGAAGTGTTAAAATGCCCTTTATTTTAATAGACTTACAGAAAAAAAAAGAGTTTAACACAAAAAAGCCGCATGGATAAGATATAAGTGTGCTGAAACAGACAGAGATTTCATTCAGTTAAACTTAATGCAGACACAAACTGCACTGAGGTTGATTGAATGATAATGATAAAGAGGGTTTTTGTCTATAAGTAGAAAAAAAAACAGGTAAAAGAATTCTGTTCCTGTGTGAAAGTGAATTGTGTGTGGGAGGAGTGAGGAGACTGCAGGTCGGTGACAATGCATTACAGACTGAGAAGATGGCATTTTAGTCTGTGACAAATGAAGAGGAGCTTCTCAGCCATCTGACTGGAGAGCGAAAGGACCTCATTATGTTAAAAGTGACTTTAATACAGCATGCAGATAGGTCATCAACACATTTGAAGCTAAGTGCTTTTCAAATTTGGTCTTGAAAAGCTCATGTGAATGTAATATTCAACACCCTCCTATGTTTATTTTCTGCTCATCTGCTCGTTTTTTTTTTTCTCCTTCGATTTGTTCAGATGTTTAGATACAGAAAAACACTCTTTGCATGCATTTTGTTTACAGTTGCAGTCAGGACAGACAAGCACTGCAGTAAACACCTTCACCTTAGAAGTGAAGGATGAGTGAAAGGCATGGGGGGAGGTAAGAAAAAAGCTACTCGTTAGACACCTACAGCAGACAACACGCTGTATTTGTCTTACAACTGATGGCAATGTGTGTGTTTGACCTTTCCAGTACACTTGTCTTTAATGAGCCACTAATTAAGAGTCCCATTAGAATCTGTGAACTTGCAATTAATAAGTCCTTCAGCCTCAAATACAAATATTTAGGTCTCCTGCATAACACAGAAACACTCAGCAAACATTGTGAGGCAAATGTTACTTAATAAGTAAGTAATAAGTATCAAAAATGTCACGTGTTTCTTTTACAAACTTAGAAATTGAGAATAACTGTTAAAAACAGGCACAAAATCAAAATTAGCTTATTGTTTTCTATCAATCCTTCCAGTTTATGATGACAATCCAGCTTTTTGAAGACCTTAGAGTTAAAAATGCTTTCACCTAACCCTAAACCAGGGTGCATGTATGTGTTGAATTTTAACTGAAGGTGAATGTTTTCTAGTTTCTTTGTTTAACATATGGTTCAAACAACATTATCTGCATGAGTTTAAACATGAGCTTAAATGTAACCCTAACCGAAAGAGGTGTGATAACCTACAGTCATTTTACTATATCTGTGTACCTGTATGAGGAAAAAAAACATCTTTAAGTCTGTAATTGCAAATAAGCCAAAACTTGAAAATGCTAAATTTTATAAAAGCAATAGTAACATTATGTGTGAACTTGAAAAAGCAATGTCTATTTGTGCTCATTGTGTCTGCACCAGCATGTTTCCTTAAGCCTGAATACATCTCTGTATCTGATATTGACTTTTCTTGGGCTTGCTGACCTCTGTCTGGATAAGCCACAGAATCTCTCCTCCCAAACAACGAGTCAAACATTGACATTTTCTTTTTATACTCAACTACAAGAAAAAAAAAAAAAGATCGGCACAAATGGTCTTCCTCCTGGCCATACCAATCAAAAACAGAATAAGTCCTGTTCTCCTTCAAATCATTAGTAGATAAAGCCCCTCTTTCTTGCCCTTTAATCAAACAGGCAATAGCTTGACATGGCTGGTTAGCTCCTCGATAGAGTGCTCATTGTGCCTGTGTTGAAAAGAGCTATAGAGGAGCCTGTCTGCGAGCAAATCATGGGATCGCTAGATGTGGATTCCTTCGTTCCTCCCCCATCTTTTCCTCTTTCTTTTCCGTCTCTCATCCCCTTTTGAAAACCATCATGTTTAAGAGTTGAGCATGTATCGCTAATTTATGCTCAGACGTCAACTCCAGGCCTGGACAGAGCACACTACCAAAACACATGGAAGTATTAACAACACATTTCCAGACGGTTGATATTCTTGTGAAATAAATATTTTCCATTAGTATCTGGTCCAGGTACATGCCAAGGGGGTTTTCACCCCTCAAAATAGGGTTAAAGAACACTAGGTTTTAAATGCAGTGGTCCTTCATGCTCTTTGTCTACTGTGTGATGAACCCTCAGGGGCCACAGCTCTGGAATATTACACTCTTTGACTTTTTTTTTCCTGTTTTTGTTAGTATGATCCAGAGGCAGATGTGCTAAGCTCAATTCAGACGCAGCTGGAGATGAGACAGAAGAATATCGAGGGGTTAAAGCCTGGTGAGATGGAGTGGAGGAGGTATGAAGACCTAAGGGGATGGGACCATGGCTTGTGAAGGAAATAAGAAATAGCAGATGAGAGAAACAATGAGACACGAGCAAGTGAGAGGCAAAAATAGCAAAGATGCTTTGATGCAAAGCATCGTCAAGCTTTCAGGCAAGGCGGTGTTATAAGGTGAGAGAACAAGAAGAGTTGGAATAGACGAGGAGGGAAATGATAAGAACAACAGAGGGACTGAGGCCTTAAACTTAGAGCTAAAGAGTGTGAAGATGGATCGAACTGTTCGTCTTTCCATGATGCATGTGAGAGAAGAAGAAACAGCTGAGAAACAAGACATTGTGGTTTCCCTGATCTAAATATAAGTGTGTGGTTAGACCCACTAACTGCTGTTTGTCTCTATTAAGCGTGTTTTTTTTTTGTTTTTTGGGAGGGGGACTACAACTTAAATAGCCAAAATGTCACAATGAACACTCAGTGAAACACCGTATTGCATACATACATACATGCTTACAACAGTACTGCATGGCTTCATATAAGACATTAATGAGATGCCTACTCTATCACTTATTGAACATGATTCTTAACAAAGACAGAGCGCTTGTTTTGAAAAGTAGAAGTAATACTTTCTAAATATAACATCATAACACATATTTCAGTCATTTAAATTCATAATGCAGAAAAAAATATGAAAGGATTCCTCAGGAGAGAAATAAACATTTACATATTTTCATTTCTGGGATATCCTTCTGTTTCCTTACTAATTACCATTTTAATGTTCTGATGTTTAAATGAGCCTCATAAATCTGTCTTCTTTGTCAACATTGTAATAATGATGTAGAACAACTATTTATGTTGGGTTTCTATTCCATGAGTGCATTTATTCTCCTTGATGTCTTTTTTTGGAAAATACTTTCACATACTTATTACATTAAAAATGTGCATTTTAATGTAAAATCAGCTACAATAGGAGAATAACAAGTGCATTGTGTATGTCTTTTTGGTTCCCTGTCATCCTATAAGCAGAAGTGGGTTTTCTTAGTTTTGTTTTTACACACATTATTACCTACATGCCACAGTCTTTTGGTGGTTAAACATCTGACTTGTCTGACGCTGACAGACTGCTGAATAAACCTGACAAATCATAGGGCAGTATTGATATGTTGAATTTGTGAGTGAACAGATTCTGACCGTAATCTATTATGAGGAGTGAAAAATAGTTTTAAAGTAAAAGCACACTTTTTAAAAACTTGTGTACAGTTTACATATGTATAGTACAGCTCAGCTTCATACAGCGACTGTAAATTTCACTGTTGGTAACTGTTATTTGTTTACAACAAATTAAAATAAAATATAGTGTAGACCTAGTTAGGAGTTTCTAATTCAGTATGGTATTTTATTGCAAAGCTCAGCTTTACATAAAATACTCTGATTGCCAGAATTTCACTAAAAAATAAAGTGACATTGTAGGAGTATAAGATATTACAGTATGTATTTTTTGGAAACATAAATTTCATAGTTGATAATTGTTGCTTGCTTACAGTGAAGTACTGTGAAAAAGTATATATTCTGTAAAGTAGTTTGCTGTAAATTGCTTTCAAAATTACAGCTCTAATATTAGTCTACTGTAAACATCAGACATACTGTAAACCTAATTACAGTCTATCTCTATAATAAATACATTACAATTGTATGATATACTATGGTATTTAAATGTGAAGTTTAATGTAATGTAATGTGATATTAAAAAAATATGGTAAAAGATATGTGTTGTTTAATTTTACAGTCGGCAAATGCTTATGGTGAATTTCAAATCAAATGTATTTATATAGCGCCAAATCATAACAAAAGCTACCTCATAACAGTATACATATAGAGCTGGTTGACACCAGGCTCTCAAGCTGTCATCTGCCTTGACCAGTTGGGATTAAAGAGAGAGGGTAAAGGAAGAGAAAGAAAGAGAGAGAGAGAGAGAGAGAGAGAGAGCGAGAGAGAGAGAGAGAAAGATTGGAGGGGGGGAATAGGGGGAAACACATGGATGCACAACAAACTGAACTAGAACTATTAAGAAGTAGAACAGCTGGTGTTTGTATAATTACCAGTAACTAGAACAAATGTCCATAACTGTTAATACCACTGCTACAAATACAAGTATTAGCAGTGATGTACTACTACTACAACTGCTAGTACAAATAATAGAAACCTCTACCATCTATGTAACTATATAATAAACACTATCACAACTATATGGATAAATGAGTGATGATGATGGAGGCAGGAGACCATCAGCAGCAGGTCCCGAAACGTTCCAGGTAAAGACGACTCCATCATGAGCACAGTCTGCTTGTTTACGTAACAAACCGAAATGTCACTCGGGCCTTTTTGTAAATTTTGTTGTGAAGTGCATTGTGAGAATGGGAATTCCATGCAGCCACAGCAGCAACAAAGATGGCGGCCAAGCAAAAGCGGATAACACAGATTCTGCAAGAAAACAAGCCCAATCGCTACAACGTAAAATTATACAGTCACCAGCGTTGTTGTAAAGAATGAGTATAGTCCGTGGATGGAGGTAAAGGCAACATTTGGGTTCAGCACTCACAAAGAGACAGCAAAAATTGCTGCTGCATGGAATTCCCAATTCCCACAATGCACTTCACTACAAAAATTTATAAAAAGGCCCAAGTGACGTTTTGGTTTGTTATATAATCAAAAGGACTATGTTGTGGAGATGGAGTCGTCTTCGAAGTTGTTCATTGTGAGGGAAGTGATTCAGGTGCGTAAGCATGGAAAGACTAATGGATTTGTGATAATTAGGCTATCACACCGGTTTTACCAATTTGAAAAAGAAATTGTGATTGAAGTCATACGCTGCTTTAAAGTAAAAAAAAAATGTTGAAAGCTCAAATGTCATAGACATCTACTATTGCTGCTGAGGTTTATTTCCTCACAGTACACAGTCTGGTAATGTAAATCCAAAAGTCTTAAAAAATTGTCAGACAGGAAAGGGTTATGGGGAAATAACCTTAGATGCTCATTGTCTATGCAATACATTAGGACATGGCCGAGTGCGTGATTGAAACAATGGATGGATTTATTTGCATTTTGAGAGAAGGTTTTTGAGTTTGATATTGAAGAAAATTCAAAAATCGGTCATTCTTAAAATCAACACAAATGTAATAAATCAGTGAATTTGGTTAAGAGAGGAAGCTTTTCTTCATATTGTTACAGCGAGAAATTGAGGGCAATCAAAGTCGGAACAGACCACTTTCTGTCATTGTAACAAACATGCAGGCTAGCTTCATACACTCTCTTCATTATCTGATGCCAAATTTGTGTGGAGAAAAAAACAATTATATTTTTCAGTAGGTAAACCTTATTAATCTTACTGAGATTGTTTGCTAGTTGCTGTAAACTGCTCAACTCACTGCTACGTCTCCACAGACTGTCAGTCACTGAATAAAGTGTGAAGCTCAGTGTTTACACACGTCTGCATTATAGCATCATCAAATTTTCTCCTTCACACAAGAAGTCACAGCCATAGTTTTTGTCAACTTCTCAAAATAACACTGTAATAGTTTACGTTCTACTGCTGTTAGCATAGCTATGTTTTTAGACAGAAAACAGCCACAGCAAAATCATAAGTCGCAGTTTAGTCTGAACTATGGATCTACAAAGAAAATTACCTCATAAGTGCATGTGTGGTGTCTGTCAGACCACTGATTTATCTAAACCCAGAAATATAGCCTTTTCAACCACACATTTTTACTTTTTTTTAAAATATAGTTTATTTTTGATTTGTCATAGGACAACAATACAGTTACATACTTGCAAAACAAGACAATCTCACCGACCCACAACAATACAGGACAAAAAAAGAAAAAAGAGACATATGCACTGTATGAGACATAGAGAGACATATGATGGCCTCACACCTATAAGGTCCTATAAGCCCTAATCGGCTACAAAAAGCTTAACCAATCTGGTGTGCTGGTAGATTTTCCATGTATTTTAGAAATGGTTGCCATATCTTGTAAAACATCCTACTTCTTTTTTGCAACCAGTAAGTTATTTTCTCCAGGGGCACACAACTGTTAACTTCATCTAACCCAGGGGTGGGCAAACTTTTTGATTTGTGGGCCACAATGGGTTCTAAAATTTGACAGAGGGGCCGGACCAGGAGCAGATGGATGGAGTGTTTTGGTAACCCCACCTCATTGGAGAAAAAAAAATACATATCATGGGATATGGAGAAAACGTGCTTTAATTTCAAATGAAAATGAACAAAAGCATTACAACAAAATATCTGTCTTTGACGCCCCACAGTATTTAGCTATTTATTGAAATGAGTCTTAAAACACTGAAAATTAAATGAATAAAATACAACTTTTTTATTACTAACAATTTCTATTTTAAAGCACTGAAAGTTCTGTTATCCTTCACGATGTCATCATCACTCTCCTCCTGACTGTCTTTATTTCAAAAATGGTAGGAGATTCAGATGTACTTGTCCTCCTCCTATTCAATTTGTTTCCCCAGTGCCAAAAGTCAACAACGACCAGTGCAAGGACGAAACAGTGGCAGCGAGCCAGTCTGCGGAGCGCGTTATATCTGCGCACATTGTTTATTTTGAGAACGTATGCTCACCTGCGCATCACTAATGTGCGCTCCTTAACAGAAATAACATGTAACATATAAGGCTTATTGAACTAATTATTTTCAAATGCATTTTTTACATAACACAACGGAGAAACTTACTTTTAATTTCAATGGGAACAGTGTTGTTGGTCTCCCTTTTTAGCCAGCGCATCAAAGTCTGGAGTTAGTTTTGTTGTGGCGATTCTCAGGATGGATCTGAGGTGCTGGTCTGTTAACTTGGATCTGTGGCTGGCTTTGTTGATGTTCATGATGCTGGAGGTCTGTTCACACACGTAGGTCGAGCCGAACAACGCCAGCATCTTCTGCGCCGTCTTCCGGAGATTCGGAAACAAGGCTTCATTGAGTGAAGCATAAAAGTCATTCAGTTTCAGAGAGCTTAATTTCTCTTTTAAGACAGCGTTGGACTGAAGGTCGATCAGTTCAAGCTGCAGCTCCTCTGGAGCTGTTTCAGGATCTTGTGACAGAGGACATGGTCACCAACTGAAGTGACTTGTCAATTTTTTCGAAATCAGAAAACCGACGGCAGAATTCTCTGTGCAGTGCATCCAGTGACTCCCTGTATTTCTTCACTTTTGCTCCGGCCTCTTTCAGCGTGGCTAGTGTGGGAAAATGAGTGAATGACTTATTTAAAATTTGCCTGGAGAATAAAGCCAGCTTGGATTTGAAGGTTTTTACGTTTGTGTACATGTTGTGCACAAACTGATCCTTCCCCTGTAGTTTCATGTTGAGCTCGTTCAAGTGTGAAAATACGTCCGCAGCAAACACAAAGTCACAAAGCCAGCTCTTGTTGCTCAGCTCAGGAAATTCATCAGCCTTCCCCAGGCACTCCAAAAATGCACCAATCTCCTCTTTGAGCTCCCATACTCGTTGAAACACTTTGCCCAAACTTAACCAGCGGACACGGGAGTGATAAAGCTGGTCCTGGTGATCCGCATCAGTTTCCTCCAGGAACGTAATGAACTGACGGTGCTGAAGTTCCCTTGCGCGTATAAAGTTGACGAGTTTCACGACAGGATTCACAACATGAGTCAGCTGTAATAGCAATTTACATAGAAATTCCGGGTGGATGATGCAGTGGAGGAAAATCACATCCTGGTCAGGATTTTCATCTTTCACTTTATTCTGGATTCTCCTCAGCAGGCCAACGTTTTTCCCCGTTAAATTCGGAGAGCCATCTGTGGTGACGTTGATAAGTTTACTCCAAGGGAGCTTCATATTTTCGATGACAGTAGACACTTGGTCAAACAAGTCCTCTCCCCGTGTTTGTCCTTTCAGAGACTTCATTGTCAAAAACTCCTCCGTTATTTCAAAAGTGTCGTTGATCCCTCGGATAAAAATGAGGAGCTGAGCGGTGTCTTTGACGTCATTGCTTTCATCCAGTGCTAACGGACATAATGTGAACGACTCCGCCTTTTTATTTAAGTCGCTGGTGATATCTTCATCTACTAGTTCCACATGGCGAGTCACTGTCCGGCGTGATAAAATGATTTTTTTCAAATTTGTCTTTGCTCTCCGGGCACAAAATACCTGCTGTCTCCACTGTCGATCAGTCGCTGTGTTGTTCCTATGTTTATTGAGCCATGACAGATACCGTAGTGAATGACACTTGATTATGCAGGTTACCGGGTGGGGGTACCATTGTTGTAAGAGTACAGGATACCTGCTACCTGTATGTGCTCTCACTGCATCCTTGTGTTGCTTAATAAACCAGGCTATATGTACTAACCCAGCGTCATCAATAAGAACACGAAACATGGTGTCAGAAGCGGTGGAATTTGGAACTTTCATGCACAATTTTGTGGCCGAGATTTTTCATTTTTCTACTGAGGACAACTGAGCCACCTAGCCTACGGAGCTTATCGGCGAACATGACGGACGGATTTCGGCGGCCTGACCCTCTTGTCTTTGATGGCAACATCAGTGAAAACTGGCGAATTTTCGAGCAGGAATACGACATTTTCGTCGTGGCGGCACACTCTGACAAGCCAGCCCGCACCCGTGCATACATTCTCCTCAACTTGGCAGGACCAGAGGCCATTGAACGCGAACGGTCTTTTGTGTATGCAGCAGAAGTGAGAGCACCCGGCGAGGACGGACGAGTCCTCGTTCCCGCTGAATCCAAGGAGGATCCCGAATGCCTGAAAAGGAAGTTTCGTGAGATATGCAACCC
>JAPQRQ010000003.1:4169702-4185104 GCA_037367365.1 Apogon talboti
ATCCCAGTCCATATATGACTTCTATCAGTGATCAATAGTAAATATCTATCTATATCTCTGACCTTTTCCATGTTATAAGCCAAGGCCCATAGTAAGTAAAGGCAAATTTTTTATATTTCAGGAATTCTTCAAAAATGTTCAAATTCTAATTTCTCTGTACTAACTGTAACTGTGAACAAACTTTGTAGATATTGTCCAACGGAAGCTACTCATGAAATTAGAAATGAATCCGACCAGTAAAGAATATGTTTAAAGAAAATGCTAAAGGTAACGAAGGCGAGGCCGGACACACTACCTGATCAGCCAATAAAAGAGCTAATTCTGAAGTCCTGAAAACAGTGAGTCTTAGTTTCAGGTGGTTTTTTGACATAATATTTCATTTCTGCACAGAGAGTCCACAAAATGTAACAAACTGAACTTTTATGATGCGAAGAAATGAAAATAAAAGACAGGATTCAGACAAAGACACTGTGAGGACAGCAGATGTTTTGTCCATGCTGTTTAATAGTGGGGCTTTTGGTGGTCCTTTGTACAGTGTGTGTGTGTGTGTGTGTGTGTGTGTGTGTGTGTGTGAATGCAGACGTGGACGACACACGCCTGTTATACACACTACTATTGCCTTTAGAATAGTTCATTTACACTGAATCCTCTGCAGATATTCATGACGTCAGTCTGTTTCCGATACAAGGCATCGAACGTCCTGAAGGGTGGGATGGTAAAGGACTGGATATACAGTACATAGGTTATGTAACACATAATCAGACATTAGACAAGGAGTGAAGCAGAAAATGACAGAAAAGTGCACATTCAAATATACACAGATGAAGCTTCAGACCCCCCCCCCCCACCACACACGCGCACACACACGCACACGCGCACACACACACCCACACGCACACCCGCACACACACACCCACACCCACACGCACGCACACACGCACGCCCACACCCACACACACACACACACACACACCCACCCACGCCCACACACACACACACGCACACACGCACGCACACACGCACGCGCACACCCACCCACGCCCACACACACACACACACACACACACACATGGAAATGGACAATAGTGTGAGGAATAGGTGAAGTGTTAATTGTCACCTCATCAAAATGCAGTTTTAGTGCAACAGTTCATAGTTCCGTTTCCAGGAAGCTCAGCTCTGGTTGTAGATAAAGAAAAAAGGGAAAGAACTGACTGAACAAAGCATCTGTTACTGTAGATACAGGGTCAAAGTAGCCTACACACAAAAAGGAAAGAGCAAAATTACACACACATACACAGATGAAAACACCCGAACACCTGCAAGACATGGGAAGGAAGTTATCAGCCCACATTCCTCACATTTTTACTGTGCAGCCTGGTAAAGGAAGAAGTGGAAGTGGCAAACCAAGCTTATTTGAGGGCAACCCCTCTTAACAGAAAACATCTGTCACTGCTTCTGCAAGTCATATGTGTTGCTTTAAGCTGTAAAGGAAAGTGAAATTGTGGGAAATGGCAACTTTCAAATCATGATATAGAATTTTGTCATCAACATTGAAGCTATTTGCATGTGCTTGCATTTAATCTTAAGTATTTTTGTTAAGGAAATAGTGATGAATAATCATGCATGTCTTTTTCTGCAGAGTGAACTGTAGCCTAGAGTGTATGAAACACTGACTGACAGTTTGTACAATTCCAACTGCATTCCTGTCACTCCTCTCTAAATGTGAAGAAAGCATGCCAAAGTGCATCTTATAAGTGAGATTTATGAATGTGAGACTACATGCAGTGTATACATAACAGCTGTTGCTGTCAAGCTGTGCTGATTATTTAATTGTTATGTACACAGCGGCAAAGATAACGCACCGACAAGGTAATTGAAATGTTATCCCAATCTTATCTGAGATGATTACTTAAACACTACATTTCTAATGCATGTTGAATTAGGCAATTACATGCGTTTAACAAGAGCTGGTGAGTGAGGGAGAGCAAGCGAACGAGGAGGAGAATTAGCAGACAATGGAATGGGAATATTAAGTGTTTCAGCCAGTGAGTGTGGGGTCAAAGATCACACAGCGCTTAGCCACTTGGTTATGATAAATTATGACTGTGTTGCTATGGTGACCAGCACACTCATAGTCTGGATTGAGCTGAAACAAACTATGGCTGTAATGAAACAGGGAAGTGAAACTAATGTAGTACTCTGATATGATTTAGAATTAGGTTAAAAACTGAAGTAAGCATGTTTGTCTATTCTTGTTTAAATTTACATATTAAGACCCACAGGATAAATAAGGACAAATGTTTTATTATAGGAGTAACTGAAGGATTTTTTAGTTAATAGTAAGCTGAAGTCCAACCCCTCCAGTGGGTCTGACTTAAGAAAAAATACAAATAGTGGTCAAGGGTGAGAGACAAATCCCTTTTTGATCCCATTTCAACTGAGACGTCATTAATACTTTTGATGTTTGTTCAATTCTGTTCATTTATTTATACAGTGCCAACCAAAATATATATATGAATATTTCAATGCAGTTTACGTATTCAGGTCAAAGCATTAAAAATACTATACTATGAAGAGGAAACCCAACAAATCCTGCTGGAGCATGCCCAAGGCAACCGTGGAGAGGAATTTTGTCCAACAATTTTGCTGATCATTTTACAAGTCAAGAAAATTGTAGTTTGAAATAAAGATACCATTTACCATTCAGTTTAGTGTGAAACAGCTCAATGATCCATATCTGTCATCTTGTGTGATACATATCATCATTTCCAAAAAAGCTGTCATTTCAACACAGTTTGCTTCCTTCTTCAGAAACGAGTGAAAAAGCATCTAAAGAGGTGGTTATGTTGAAGCTGCCGAGACACTTCAAATGGCTGTGAGCAGACTGTGGGGAGACAAAGGTTGATTTCACTTATACAACTTTTTAGTGTGTTGCTGTTATGATTTTCAGCCTGATACTAAGGTCTCATGAAAAACTGTGATTTTCTTGACTTGTAACAGTTTTTTTTTACACTGACATAATATATCTAATTTTCAGCATTCAAACTGGAACAAAAATGTATTTATTCCTCGACACTGATTCCTGTATATAGAGCTTCAGTGAGATCTCATGGGGCACAGGGGAAAGGGTTACAACTTGACCTGTATTGGACACTATTGATTACCACATACTGAGCAAAACATGCGATCATTCTTCTTGAAATCCATGTACAACAGCTGCCTCCAGCCTTTTCTATCAATAAGGCCATGTGCTTTTAGAATATGATTGTGCAGAATAAGGCATAATAAGCAGTTTGTAATAACTATACAGTGTGAAAACAATTACCACACTTTTCTGATATAAGGTCTATGATTCAGTTTTGCTTTCCACTCTTGGAGAGTTAGAAATTGCTGCAGAACAAGTTAAGTGTTTGAGTCAATTGCTAGGGTATGTATTATCCTTTTCCTTCACTTTTTCTCTGGTGTGCGTTTGGAAACCTTATCCACAGACACGGAAGTGTAACGGGACAATGTGCAGAAGTAAGGCATTAATAAGTGTTTATAAAGAACCAATAGCCTGATGAAATATATTTGAAGATGAATGTATGCACCTTAAAGTGTTACTGAATAATTTGCTCATGATTTTATCCTCATGTTGTAGATGTATTAAAAAACCTTACAAATACAATCAATAAGACAAGCACCTTTTTCATTCCTTCAAAAACCAGTATCAGTGTGTGAATACATCTGTCAAAATCTGGATTCCTCATGACATGCCATATTACAGTGATTTTCCACTTACTTGACAATTAGATGGTAGCAGCTGGACGCTGATTTTCAGGAAATCAGTGGGCGCTTGTCGCCATAGTCACGTCACCTCCCCCGTGAGCTCATTAAGAATGTGAGGAATGACTGGCTGATTGGCTTAATAAAATACACAAGATGAACAGCTTGGACCGGCAAAACAAGAGAAACATGTGGATGGAGATATACAGAGAAAAAAAGGTGTGGAGTGAACGGGAGTAATTAGCTGGAAGTGAGAAATTTAAACTTTCCTGCACTGCCCCATAAGAATTTTTTAGCCAATATCATGTTGCCTTATTTCTATGTTAACATCCAAGTTCGTACATGTACATATACAGGTCTGCCTATCACATGTAATGTTTGCCATTATCTACCCATCCACAGTGTACACATGCACACACACAATGGCACAGACACATATGTCACATGCTTTATAATTAGCTGATTGAGCGTTAACTTCATTACCATGGGTGCGTCTTCTGCACACTAATCAATTTCCACCATCTAGTAATGGCTTAGTGTGCAGTGCTGGCTGTCAATGGCAAAATTAGCTCCAATGCTACAGGGACAGAGCACGTGGCCAGCGTGCTGTGGGAGGAAGGGAGTGTAAAGTATGATTAGAAAGTGTGATATGTTGGCCCATTTGCATGCAGTCTGCATTTTCTGTGTGTGTCGTGTACATCTGTGTGTGCTGTATCCATACCTGGCTGCTCTCCTTTCATTGTCACACATTATGCTTCTGCCTGTTAACACTGGCATTTTTACAATCTCGTTTGACTCCAATACAGACTCTCAGTCATTTCCTGTGTCTAGCACCCCTGATCCCCCTCCCCTAAGTTGTTAGAGTTTACTTTTTGGCCCCAGATAAGTGGGTGTCAGTCTTATACAACAGATAATAACACAGACCTGAAGTTCTCAGAATACTTTTTCAGACACTTAAGGCAAGTTTTTGCTCTTTATTCTAATGGGGTTTTTTTTGTCGCAACAGTGTATCTGGCCATGATGGTGATATTACAACCTTTTCTGGAATGATTGCGTTGAAAAGTATTGTAACCTTTTTCCAAACTCAATTTGCTGAACAGTTGAAGCCCTGGAAATGCACCTTAAATTGGCATCTTATCCTTTGTGCACTTTAGTTCTAACTTATAGCTATTTATATGTAATTATTTTTAAAGTGGGGGGGTATTTTAGTTTTTTCTTATCATTTTATTATTTTATAAAAAACATTTTAAACTTAAATACTGCTGACAACCGGGACCTGAGTACAGTGTTTTGTTTCTATGTATTCTATACTGAAATGACAAACAAATAAAAAATTTGAATTGACTTGAATCAATTAATTTGAACAATGCTCTGGTAAATGACAAATACGTGCAAAAGTATATCGCACCAGGTTCACTGTAAGTATTATTATAGTTAATGAAAACTGAGACCAAAACTAGAGGTGAATAATTAATGTTATCTTGTGTTTTTAAAACAGTAAAAAAAAAAAAAGAAAATACATAATACCATGAAAAACAAAACTTAGCAGTGCTGTCCATTTCTATCTGTGTGAAAATATAATGAACAAGAATAGAATGACTTTGAACGATACAGGACCTTTAATAAACAACCATATTTGCTTTTTCACTTTCTGTAAATCACCTCATCGACTCATAATGCAGGAAAAACTCAAGTACACTCAGACTTTATACAGCATCTTTTGTCCAAGGTAACAATACAAGGTGCTGTGAAAACACAAATAAAACAGTGTATATAAGGTGCAGTTAAAATACAGAATGAAACACATGGAAAGTTAAAATTAAGACAGAAGGAGAGAATGCTAGGGTTTTGATATAAAAAAAATGAAGAGGAAAAAATGAGATAAATTAAGAAAATCCTAAGCTACAAAAAATGTCTTGAGTTTTGTGTCAACATATTGCAGTGTCCTCAGGTCCACTGAAGACTGATCCACATGCGGAATGCGGTATCTCTCCGTGTTTTACTCATATTTAACTAGAACTAACATAAAACTAAATATCAAAACAAAAACTTGTGTTATCATGATATCACAATAATAATACAATGAAATAACACTGTATATACATGAGTAAAATAAGCTGCAACTTAGATAAAAAATACAAAAACAAAAATAATAAATAAAGAGTATGAGAATCCCACAAGTTTCATAAACACATTGTCATTCTGAACATGTCAGCATGTTGCCGTTAGCATTTAGCATTGCAGATAAAGTGCAATCATACATATTTCAGGATCCACATGTCGGAGTCATGTTTGTCAGATTTAACTGACCAGAGGATGACACCACAGGGGGTCTTGACAGTGGATGGTCTATCTTGTAGCCCTAAGGCTAACGTGTCACACACATGCACCCACAAGGAGTCCTAACAGGGAACAATGAAGGACAAGAACCGTAAAAGAAACAGAAGCCAGGTAACAATTAGATATCCATGTGACATGTTTAAGTCTGTATTCAGCAGTCAGTAAGGAGATGTATCAATTCCAGATGTTAACACAAATCCAGAGGTTTGCTGAGAGTGTACAGCCCTACATAAATAACAGACAGAGAGGTACATGATGGTACATGGGAGGATGTAAACCCTGAGGGGAAAACCACCACTTAAATTTATTGACAGATGTTAAAACTGGCAAACCTCAAGATAAAGGAGGAGGATATCTCTCAAGTGTTGAAAGCACATGTGAAGGCAGTATGGGGCAGAAGCAGGAAGCTTCTTCCAGCTCCAACACAGTCCAGCCACTGGGGCCCCAACGCCACCGCCACCTCAATCCTCTCATCACCCACACTCCCCCCTCTCTTCACTGACGATCTTCTCTGCCACTGGACAAAAGCTGCTTCAAGTCAAGCATGAAGCAGGGGAGGGGGCGCTGCAAATAAATTAGGGGTGTGTTGGAGAGAAAATAGCAGGGGGCATGAACTGCCAGCTGTTGTGCTCAGCGCTGCACTTATGGAGTCTCTACCTGGAGGAAAGAGTGCCAAAAAATCCATCTTGGACTGGATCACAAGCCCAAGATTTAAGTCAGGTGTTGCGGTGTTGTTGCATCTTTTATGAGCCTTTCTGCCCAGGGCTCTATTCGAATCTACAGCAATAAGACACTGACAAATTACTGTGATTTATACCTCTATGAAATAAAGTCTACTACATAAGTGATGCCCTGAGGAGCTACTTTTAAGCTTGCTTCCAGGGAGATCAGAGCATGGAGCGGTGACCCTGGAGTCGGCCGAGAATTAATGCCTTTATCAAGGACACATAAGCACTGTTGTTTCAGCCTCAACCTTGAAAGAAAGTAAATTATTCCTTGAAAGAAGGATTAACTATTGGGTCAAAATTAAACAGCTGGTTTTGCTGCAGGATCTGTAGCTTTATTAAGTTAACAAAATGTTCCTTGTGTTGTAAAACTGTTAGTGAGAGGGTCGGGTCCTAAATATTCATCTACTCTTTCTCACACTGCTCACTGGTGATTTATGATGTTTGCCTGTACTACATTAATGCTACGTTTTGGTGGATGAGGTTACCAAATTTTAGCTCCCATCGTCTAAAACAGTGTTTCCAAAACTTTACTGGTGGGACCCTATATTTAAAATGCTACCTTACATATAAACTGTGTAAGATTATGTTTAAACTCTGATCATCTCAGATAAGATTGGGATAACATTTCACTCTGACATGTAAATTTGCATAATTTAACATTCCTAACTATTTTATATTATAAGGTCCATACTATTATCTTGAGCAAATGTTCTGAACATTCTCAGGTCACCTGCAACCAATTTTAGAGCTAAAGATTTATAGATTTATATTTGACAATCATTCCCCTTCCACTCTAGCATGGATATTTTCTTCATTTGTTTTTGGAAAAAATTCTGTCCACACTACCTTAAATTTATGAAATATCGTTGCCCACACAACAAGACTTTAATGACAACAAACTAGTACAAACACTCAGAGAAACCATATTGTTGTTCAAACTATGAATACTGTGGATAATGCTGGACATAGCAGACGCAAAAGCTTTAATCGGTTATGAAGGTGAGCAGCAACAACAAGTTCAGTTGTAAACTTAAGTTACTTTAGGTGCTGGTTCTGGTTGTTGAACTGTATTCTTTATATAATGTGAATTTGTTCATAACTTCGGTCCGTTCCATCTCCCACAGGTATCTGTGCTGATCCTCACATTGGTTTATACACCTGAATTTGACGATTCAGGTGCAGCTTCATTACAGACATGAGCAAAACGGGGTGTGATGTCATTGCTTTCCAATCTCTCCATTTTCCTTGTCCACACAGATACAAACAAACCAAAGTTTGAAAAAATCTGCACTAAAATGCTGTTTATATGGTCAAGAGGCCCAAATGTACAGAAAGATAAATGTTTTTTGCAAAATATCCAGATTAGTGTGGATGGGGTATGAGAAAGACTGGTTTTATTTGAACACAAGAATGTATAATAAACAAATCTTAAAATAAATGAGCAAAGAGACTGAAACAAATCAAGAAGGATGGGGGAAATATGTTAATTTTTTGTGGCCTGCTGAGCATTGTGCACTGCCTTCTGTTAATGTTACATTCTTAATTGGTGTGGTTCCACTAAAAACCTGTGGCAACATGGGCTGGTTCACTAAAGAATCCAAAAGTCATTGAACAGAACCAGTTCAAGATACAGAGCCACTCTGATGGGAAATGCCTGTCAGAGGAGTTAGCAGGCTTGTTTCTTTCCCCTCATCAGAAAAAAACAAAAAGCAATAGCCTTTCACACTAGTTTAAATGTTAGTTACATCAGAATTATCAGAACAAGAACATACATTTGTAGACATCTTATGAACGAGTTGAATGAATGAGTCTTTTATTTTATTCCAATGCTGAGCTATCTGATAATAAATACACAGTCATATTAAAAATGAGCAAATGGCTGTTGACAGTGACAGATTAACAGCAGCTCATTGTGATGTCCACTCAGTTTACGTATAGAGTAATATGATCTGGGACCTGGTTGCATAGACAAAACTGTAAATATTGGTAAAAACAAACAAAAAAACTCACTTTAACTAGTTAAAAAATACATGTTGGATGGGTCACAACTTCATGAGCAGGAGAAAATGCTTTCAGAATCATTTCAGAAAACAACACACATCCCATCCAAAGTTCTACTGTAATATTATGGTTATGTATGACTGTGTGTGTCATTGTTTTTTTTCCTCTTTCTTCATAATGAGAGCACATCTGATTACAACATAAGAGGGAGTGAAAAGGCACAAGCCAAATCAGCCCCCTGAAGTGACATGTATTGGCTGGGGAGAGGTATTTTTTCGGCAGTCTCTCCTCAGCTGTAATCAGAGGGAGTGGCGCTCTGACTGTGACTCCCATCACCAGAGGCTAATGGCTAATCAAATACGAGAGCTGCCAACTCTCTATGGCTTACTTTATCTGCCCTGCACTTTCTCATTTTCTCTTTTTGATTTATTCAAAAGATCAAAGCTTCAAACTAACATGCATGCTGTTTCCTACTGGTAAGTGTTTTTACTGTCGCTACATACAAATTAGGAACATAAGACCTTTAAGTAAAGATGTTAGAATCATAACATTGGTTGCTATATGTGACTTCCCGCACGTTATTCTCCTTACTATTTATAATTTCTTGCATTCAGTGATGCTCCTGCCATGCTTTTTTTTTCTTTCACCCCTCTTTGTCTCTGCTCCTTTGTGTTGAGCCACAGTTCAAAGGTCAAAGTTCAAAGGCTCACTGACCTAAGGATCTTTTGAAACGCCACATCCCATCAGTCCTCTGGAGCATTCTGGAGGAGGATTTGTATGATCAATCAAAAGGATTTCACCCTCCCAGTGTCCCAAACAAGGCACCGTCCCACCATGAAGCCTTCCAAGATGACAAAGAGTCGACACAACAAATTAACTCTGTGCCTCTGGAACACTTGTGGATTCATTGTGATACTACTTTTAATTCTAATATGCTGATACCTATTAACAAAAACTTAAGTATTAACCTAACAGTTCTATATGTTCTGCATGTTTTTAAATGTTCAGTTTAGGACCCCATGCACATCTGTTATTAAAACTGCTATGTAAATACAGACAAGTGATCTCAATAATATACAGTCTCATCTTTACTTTCATAATCGTGTCATAACAATATGTACACTATGGTAATTCTTCTGTCAGTGTCCTGGACCAAGGTACTGGTTTACATCTGGAGTTATTCTTTGTGTATTAGGATAGGAAAAATGCAAGGGTTGAATTTCCCCATGGGGCAATAAAACCACATTTTAATGTAAGCATCAGCAAATTTCATGTCCCTGTAACTGTCTGATGGAAGTACATTATACAGATTGTGTTAACACTGATCACAAGGATTAGTAAGTAAAGACAAATTTGCTCTCTGTGTCAACTACAGAAGGCAAAAGAATGATAAAGTCTAATACCGTCTAACATGAAGCCATGTAGTAAATGAAATTTGTGCTTAAAATTAGATTCTACCAGCTCCTTAATTGGATTGTGAGACAACATACCCGTTTTGGATTCATCAACATCTAACCAAAGCGTTCACAGTCTGGCTAATCTCAAAGTAACTTGTCAGGGTTATAGGTTAATAATTACGTGTTCTGCTGCTGGAACTGCTGGAGTTTCTGTCCGGGTTGCAAGACAGCCTGGATTCAAGATAAATTGGCTCTTTTACTGTCAGGTTGTTTGTATTTAATGCCTTCCACCCAACAGATGCTTCTGTGACAATATATTTTAATGGTCTAGCCTTGCTCCGGGCCAAGGAGGTTGGATGAAATTGGAGAGTCTGGTGAAGACTAGAGTCAGTCTGTTAGGAGAAAAACTCATTATTTATTGATAAAACTGAGTTCACAAAGGTATAAAAACAAAATAGCAAATTGATAGCGTGGGTTAATAAAATATCAAAACCAAAACACATTACTTTCATGGATTTCAGAGCAACTTTACACTATTTCACATGTGCTGATTGCTTGAATTCTTTTTCTTTTTTTTCTTTTCAGGTATTCAACGGCCTCCCTCTGACCAAAACACTTACACACACTGAGTGGCCCCAGGCCTTGCATGTGGGGCACAGTAATGTAGTGAACAAGTTTCAGGACACTCCCTGCTGGTCTCAGTCTGCGGTGCCGACCGCCTGTCGGCCAACCTCTGGCCACCATCTGTATCCCATTAAAGCCACAAGAGGGCCATGGTGCAGAACACATGAAAAAAAATCAACTGTGTTCCCCTCAAAGTCATTGTGCATTATTTAATTACAGAGCACACTCCATAAACTTCATGTTATTAACACAGTGGGAGCACATAAAACTATATTGGATAAAGCAACACTGAAGCTCAATCAGCTATTGGCCTGGACAAACAGGGAATTCAAAGAAACAATGTTTCACAGTACTCTCATGGGTTAGTTTGCACAATTAGTGCATCCTTTGGATGTCTAATGGTCTCAATTATTTTTCCACCTCTTTGATTAAATGTATTAGTTTATGCAAGAGGTTATGGATTATGCAAAGCAGTAAATATGCAGCTTATTTTTCTTGTTACATCCACTGAGCAGGTAATATGATCACTCTCATTTGTCTGTCAGCAGGATTATGCAAAAGCCGCTGAGGTGATTTTCATGAAAATTGGTGCAAGGTTAGGACATGGACCAGGGATGAAATGGTTACAGAACTGTAGTAGGAAATTCAAAATTATGCTTTTTACTATAAAATGAGAATCTGTCTTGTTTCTACAGAAGCTCATACCGGACCACCTCTATCCTTCATCAGGATAGTTATGCATCCAGGGTAAAGATGCATTACCATCATAGGTTAAATGCGCACCGGAGCTCATCTCCGCCTCCTTCGGTCTACAGCAAATCCCACCAGAGCTCAGCTCCCTCTCCTTCAATTTCTGTTGTCAATTTCTGTTATTCAGTTTCATCTCCTGATAAACTTGCCCACACTTTTTCAGCTTATGAGCTACTTTTAAAATGACGAAGACAAAATGATCTACCACCATGACATATTAATATCAGCAAACAGCACATTTGGTAATATTGCTACCATTCTGATCAATGGTTGGATAGCTCAGTTGGTAACGCAACTGATTGACCCCAGTTCAAATCCTGGTGGGAGTATAAGTCATATAATCTTTACCCATGCTAACATTACTTCATTTTTATTTTTTCTTCAATTTCATTTTTAATGCCACGCGGTCTGCAGGATGGTTGTGATCAATGTATTGGACACCCCTGGCCTACAGAGACTATGAAATCCTCTTTAGACAGAGAGAAACAAGGTAAATGTTATTTTTATTGGTCTTAGAAATTGAGTTGGATTGTAAAATTAGCCTGTAGATAACCTAAATGGTTGGGCAACCTTTCACACAATTTTCTTCATGTAACTTTGTAATGTGCAAATATATAACTTGTTAATGTCGCATGATAAAATTAAAAAGATAATAAATTGAAAAGTATTTACAACCTCAATGCTTAGATAACTATTCAGTCACACAGCCTACACATTAAAACTGAACAAAAAAAAAGGATTACATAACTTGTGGCCAATGTGAGGGCAATATAATGTAGATGCTCTTGAAATAAAACAACCATTGACCGTAGGCTACACAAGAGCTCCCCCTCCTCACAAAAGCCAATTTAACCACTGATTATCATCACTGTTTAGTCACCCCCATTGCTAAAAATGCCACAATGGCATAGCAACTGCTCTAATGAGGGACTTCTACATTTTTTGTGGCCTCCACAGGTGAGGGAAAAGTGGGGATTCAGCTGGTCGGAATCTGAGAAGTCAGACCCAGATGTAGGATGGGCAGAGGCTGGAATTGTTTTTCACTTTCTTTAGCTCTGGATATGTTATAAAGAACTTATATTGCCAAGATTTGAAGGCTAATATATCATTCTGTTGCAACAGAGTCACACAATACTTTTCCACCATTTTGGAATTAAAGTGAAACACCACAGTTTTGTCTTAATATACTCATCACTGCAAATTTCAATTGATAAGAAGTGAAAACTATTTGCTTGTTCCATTGTCATATCAGTGTGTGGTAGTAGAGCATCACCTCCACCATTTTGGGCAGAAAGATGTTGTCAAAAAGCACCACAGTTTCACCTCTTTGCTTCTATAGCCTCCTCTTTGATAATACAGTACACCATTGTGTGATTAATTTGCTATACGAGCTGAAGTCTGTGAATCTTTTTACCTTGAAATACTAATGGAAAATGAGGTATGAGCAATGTTCGTACTAGCCACCGCTACTCACACACGCCCCCCCACTTTTTTAAGCTAATTTAGCCTCAGATTAACTGTTATGTTCAATGGCGAAACTGAAAAAAATAGAACTTGTTTTTAGTTAGATTACATTTAGTTAATCTATCCAGTGGCAATAGCTGACCAGTGGCTTAATAATACTGTGGAAGGAGAATGAATGAATGAATGAATGAATGAATGAATGAACGAATATTTACATAGGTATGCATTCTCTGAGTGTAGTCCTAGTTACATTTGTATAATTGTTAATGCATTAAACTTTCATTCTTCAAAGTGAAAAGTGAAAAAGTGTTTTATTTGAGATTTTTGTTTGGCCAAAAATAGAAAAGAAAAGAAACGTCAGGAAACGTCAGGACGTCATCTTTATCCAGTGAAGATTTTCACATGTCTCAGATCATTGAGCACTTCTTGGTTCTTAGCATTGCAAAAAAAACTCTCTGTGCCTGTGTGTGGAAACTCAATGCCAACAGCCAGATGACTGCAGAGGGGATTAGGGGTCACAGGTTTTGAGGCCACACTGCCTGCCCTTTATCAGCGCTAAAGGGGACATACCCAAATAGCTAAAACTATCCAGATGATGACCTTTGACCTCAGCACTGCACCCACCAATCACTGAGTGGAGTGGATGTTGCCTCTGGCTTTAGAAGACCAAACGCCACTATTGTGGCCTCAGATTGGACCAGTGTGTAGACTTGGGGACCAACCATACCTACACACACACACACACACACACACACAAACACTGTCTATTTTCATCTTGCATCTCTTTCTTTACTTGTTTTCTCTCACTCCCCTCTCCCGCTACCCCCTTCCTCCTTCTCCTTTCCTAACAAGCAATAAAGCTTTTGTGCTTCACTAGCTCCCGCAGGCTGCTCAATTGGGGAAGTTGCCTGTCTCCAACACTTTATGTTGTTTAGGTTTGCAGAAAAATAAAACATAACCTGCCACCTGCCTACTCGTGCGCTGAGAAGCAGGCCAAACACAACAATTAGCCAGCACAGAACTGCTATAAAATGCTATTATGAATGTGTGTTTGTGAGTGTGTGTCAGGGAGAGAGACAGAAAGAAAACAAAACATACGAACACTTGAGATATATAAGCACATTTCCACTCTAGATGAATTCATTGCATGTGGGAAAACATAGTGGCCTGACCTGAATAAATTCTGGATGGGTGTTCCTGTCCAAAAATGGAAATCAGCCAATTGATTTCAAGATAACAGCGTGCATATATTCTGAAATGGCTTTTATCACTGCCTCTGAAAGTCGCATAAGGAAATCTAATGTCTCTGTAATGTAAATATAATGCTTTAATCCGAAGGTGCAAGGCAGCTTGAAATCTCCTCAAGCAGGCGTGCAGAGGCTCCTAAATATGTAATACCGTTAAATCAAATTAGAATTCCAATGTCTGACCAGAATGGAAACATGCACCTCGCGTTGGAAGATAATTCAACAAGCACACACAGAGAAAAGCAGATTAATTTGAACCAGAATTATCCAATAGATTGTTTCAGAGAACATTTCCATTTTTCTACAAATTATTCTGTTTCTCCCTCTGCAGCCTTGTCCGCAATGCAGAGTAGAGTCTATCACACCTCTTTTGTCAAACTAAACACATTTTTGTCATTTACTTTGGCAGAGAAGGCCTTGTACATGACATTTCCACCTCCATGCCAACCCCTGCAGCAGACGGGGGCATGCAGCTTTTCATGGCACTGTCTGGGGTTCAGAGTGGCACAGATGGCCTGGATTGGTTTTGATACTCAGCATCATATTTTGTATGTGTGTGTTTTTGAGATTGCGTCTCTGACACTGAGGGCACAAAAGGATTTGTACACATAAACCTCCGCAGTCTTCACATCAAGGCTGCACGTCAGTCAGTTTTCCTTTAGACCAGTGGTTCTCAATCTTTTTCTGTCTGCCCCCCTTTTGGAGGACAAAAAATCTCCAGGCCCCTTCAACCCCAACAACATTGTAAGAGTGATGAAATTATAACTTTTATTGAAAGAAACATCAATATTGTAACAATACTTTTTGCTTTTCTTGAATAATTTGTTGTGCAAATTAAAAATAACTTAGATTTTTGCTTGAACAATACAAATAAACTCAACAAGACTGCTCCCTGAAACAATATTTTTCCAAATAAAAATAGGAAATGTGCAATTATCTTACAACTATGACAATAAAGTTACTTTGTTTAGAACAACAAACTAATTTTGGTAACAAAGATGAACTTTTTAATATCAGTGGCTGCAATGAGCCCATTTACATTGCACATCTCAGAACATTAAAGTGCAAACTGTACAAACTGTGCAA
>JAPQRQ010000003.1:4185204-4221577 GCA_037367365.1 Apogon talboti
ATATACACACACACACACACACACACACACACATATACAGGTACTGAAACTGTGAAATCATTCTTGTGTTTAGGTAAATTGATTTAGCAATTCCCCAACAAAAGCTCACTCCATTCCCTTCCCTTAAATAATAATAAATATAGATAGGTATAAAGATCTAGATTTACTTCAGTTGATTATTATCTCACAGCTGTACAGAGGACATCTTTTCAAGACAGGGAAACAACAAGACTCACAACACAGCCATTAAAAAACACCTGTCTTCAGTGTGACAGCCTCCCTGATCTCTGGTGTTGTTTTTTGGAAAATGCTGGAAGAGCTTGACTGCTTACTGCTTAGACTTATTTACAGATGGGGGGCCATGCGGAAGTGGCTGTGAGCCATTTCTCCGAGCCCTGTGTAAATATTGTTTCACAACTCTGAGTATTACTTTCTGTTGCTCACATGGCAGCTCAGATGGAACTGTTTGAACTATTTTTTTTTCTAAGTGCTGCAGCTTGTATTGATACATGGACACATGATAGTGTTTTCACTCTTCTTGAAACTCCTTTTTACTCCTGTGTGCTAACAGTTTAAGATGAGGAAGAAATATTGTCTTGAACTTTTGTACCTATTGAGGTTATTTATGTAGCAGTTTCCTGAAATGAATTTACCCTGAGAATGAGAGGGAAGATTGACTTCTGCTTCTGCCAGCAGAGCAGTGAGCTAAGTCCAAGGGCCAGTGTGAGGTTAGAGAAGAAAGGTTATGATGGTGTTTACTCAGCTTAGTCTATATTGTCACACTCAACTCCTATTCTCAGCTGGATCCTCAAACAGCTTAATATTGTTTGAAGTTGTATTATATGCACCACTGATTTTATAGATTTGTAATGATGTTGGAAAATATCCCAACTATTTACATTCATGTTTGTTGTTTATGAGTGGTAATCTTCTGGTGTAAGCGATGTTTGTGATGTGTTTGTGTGTTTGTGTGTCTGTGCGTAGGCCAGCACACCGCAGGAGCTCCGACTTTTCTACGAAAGCAACAGGACCCTCTTACCAAGGTTGGTGCTGCCGCTAGACTTTCCACCAACACATGTACATACTAAAACACGTGCTACATGTAGAAATTCAATAGTGAGAAGATGCACACATGTATTACTCAATGGTCTTTCTCTTAGGTGTCTCAGTTTACTGGTTAATGGCACTGACCTACCCTGAACTAACTGACATATAAGTAATTATTAATGTTAATCATGGTCTTTGTGCACATTGATAAACCAAATACATACCTGTGCCCACAGAATATGCTTATTACTAAATAAATTAACATGCCACTACTAAAATAGTCTTAACTTGAAAGAAACTGATACAGGCACTTGACAGGACTGTTCATCTCGAACTGTCTCCATCTGCCACTCTTACACAATCAGCTGTAATGGCGTGTTGCTTTCTAATATATCTGTCACTCACACACTGTTGAGTCACTATGTAATAATCCAGTCCTGTCAATGATGGTCTTTAAAGCTTGTATGATAACAGTTTAATAAATGTAGGTATAGATCTAACAATGACACTAGCCCTACTGCCTATTTCTTAAAGGTTTTTGAATGTGTAAGGTGAACCTGAACAAGTCTGCTTTGATATCAGAGCCTCGACTATCAATTCTCAAGTGGTTTCCGACACAACATCTTTGATGTTCAGAACATAGACCTGGCAATGGTTCAAAGTGTGTTGTTTGCGCAGTGTTTTGATGGTGTATTTTTCCAGCTCTTGGCTTTTGGCCATGCTTATCTTTTAAATTGATAAAGCTTTTGATAGTATGCCGGACTGTGTTTGTGAGGAGGCATGGTTTGTTGTTTTCTGGTCTAATCTATATATAACCACTCTGAGCTGCCAGCTAGTGGCCTGCACGGCTATCATTTTCCACATGACCCACATAGCTCAACACAGACATAAACACGCACACACAGGCAGTACTGATACTGAGAGTCGTGGTGCCCGGAGGTTTTGAAGTGAAGCCATAAATGTGATTAAAAATTCACATATTTTACAGCTCACCCTGCACTTAAAAAACACAAGTAACCTAGTTATTATTTCTGTTGCCAATACACACAGTAAAAACAAGACACGTTTTATAATCTGAATTCCTCTAAACCGACAAAACTCTGCATTTCTCCAGCATCCCCAAGGAGACTTCTAGTCACTTAAGACATTTACTGCTGGGGCTGTTGCAGAGGAACCACAAAGAAAGGATCAGCTTTGGTATGCACTAGCATTCTAAGACACAGAGCACATTTTCTTCATTTTTAAAAACCCTCTCTCACACTTACATCTTCCCATTTGCAGATGAGTTTTTCCATCATCCGTTCTTGGAAACAGGCTCATCCATCAAGAAATGTATGTCTTTTATCTTGCTTTTTACTTAGTATATATTTATTACAAGTGCTTTATTTGAGATCCTAATGAATGCCATTTTTTTGGACAGGTTCTCCAGCTTCCATGGCCTCCTACCCCAGTTCTGGCTCAGGCAGCTCTTCCAGCAGTTCCTCCACATCTCATCAGGCTTCCCCTCAAGTGTGTAAAGGATGTGAATCATATATTATAGGTCAAAGAAACAGAATACACGCATTTCCTTTTGTTATATTTAATTTAACTGCCAGGTACTCTTCTACACAGGATGCCCCTGGATTCACGCTGAAAGAAGTTGCTAATCAAGAGAGTAGGGATACCTCATCTTATACAGAAGACTATGTCATGGTGCCCGCCCAGTTTCCAAGTAAGCACTCACACAGCAGATAATTAGAACATTTAATCATGCAGCTACTACAATGTGGCACATTCATTTGTTTGCTGCTTTTTTAGGTGAGTACACGTGTGAAGTGGAAGTTGAGTCACCCATCGAGAGCTGTCTGATAAACAGTGGGTGAGTTTCAAATGAGAAATTGAATGGACTTACTGAGAACTATAATATCATCAGCATCAGTGTAAAACTTCCAAGAATCAAAGGTTGCCACTTCTATGACTATATCAAGTTTTTCTATTAAAATATTACCACTATTTTGTATTTGAAAATACAAAAACAGTTGACATAATGAAGGCAAATTTGATGTTTTTTGTGTAAAAGTGACAAGAATCCATTTTCTGTAGCAAGCATAAGGAACCGTTTTAAACAGTTGTCCTCTAAAAGAATGTTTGTAAACGACTGATGATTTTTTTTTTTTAGATAGAGCTAAGTAATAGCTTACTTTTTGTCCTATATAGGATATCATTGGTGGCTGCCAGGGGCCCTGGGGTAGCAGGCAGGACATCTCCCCCTTCTCCCCTGCTTTATCGTCCCTCAACGCCGGTTAGGTAAGAGAAAGGCAGGCCTGTTTAGAGTTTGGTTAGTGATAGATGAAGAGATCTAGAGTGAACATTAATCCAACAACACGTTTTTCTGTCATTTAAAGAGGTGTGTTTGGATTTCCGAGCATGTAAATAAACCTTGTTAAAATCAACTTTATTTTTTATTAATTATTATACTATAATAACTTGATGCCCATTCCTCTGTGTCTAATTCCTTGGTTTGTTTTTCATTCATGCAGCAAACCAGGTGAATTAGTTTGCAGTAACATCAACCACTCGGTGCCAATTCCTGTCCCAACTCAGATCCACAACTATCAGCGTATGGAGCAGAACCTACACCCTGCAGGATTGAATGGCACCACCAGGTATTTACAGATCATTGGTTGTCCTGACTTCACCTTTAGCCCTACAGCGGTGTTTTGTTTTCGACATAGTTCCCTGTATTTCTCTAACTATGAGTAATGTCTCTCTAACTAATGTCATTCAGGGCCACACTTTGCTGTGCTGGCAGCAGCAATGAGACTCCCCCAGGATTTGGAGAGTGTAGAGCTCTAAGTACAGGATTTGTCCTAAACTCATCAAGGCTAGCAAATGGAGGAGCATTGCCACAACAGTTCTCCCCACTAGGTAGGCACTAGAATTGACTTTGTTTTACTTACTGTACTTACTGCCATTATACAACAACTGTCCTTCAGCTAATCACAATACTTGAGCATTTTCAAAGCTGTGCTGCTTGTTTCTAGCTAATATAGTCATTAGGGTGTTGACAAAAATTGACACAATTACGCAGTTTATATTTGTCACACTTAATGTATTCCATGAGTTGTTTTATGATGGAGTAGAGCTACTGAAGCTGACACATCTACTTTTACTTCAGCGTGCTGAAAACAGAAAATGTGTCAGAGCTTGTTTATTTGAGTGTGTCAATATGCAGAGCACACTGCTAGTGTGTTAGTAGATATCATTAAGAACAAAAGAGTGTTTTTAAATTTTTTAGCTGTTTGCCAAAGGTTTAACCCTTTTCTATGTCTGTGTTCCAGTGGGAACTACCCCCAAGACCCTAGAGCAGAATCTGCCTCTTTGCACCACTACTGCACTACGCACTCGCTCTCCTGAGATTAAGGACACTTCCACCCTCAAGGTTTATTTCTGAAATGACCATACCACACCATACTTGTGACCTATTTTTATTTGTTTACATTTCTTAAGTAACCATAAAATATACATGCTACATATTAGAACTTTTGTTTGCTTTTCACCAACAGGTGGAATCAAAACTGGCCAGCCGAATCAGGACAGTCCCGGACTTGCGGTCTGGGGTTCAATCTCCTGCATCCCAAACCAATCTCACCAAGAAATTAACCAGTAGAAAAGGCCCCTTTAAAAGGTCAGGCCAGAGTAATACTCTGTAAATAATGTATAATTTTAATAATTGTCAAAACATAGAATTAAAAATAATTCCTAAATGTCGTAGGACAACGGAATGAGTCATGTTTATTAACTGATTCAGTCATTGATTTGAAAACATAATAACATGTCACATTACATACAAAGGACATGCTGTTTTAAGTTAATAAGACTTAATCAACTATTTGTTGCTCTATTAAATGTCCAGATCACTGAGCACCGGTATACTGTCTGATATGCTACTGAAGGCTGCATATGGAACTCAGCTCCTGGAAAAGGGAAGTGATGAGAACCTCAGCTGTGAGAGAAGCATGGATACAACAGGTATCAATGTAATACCACACAACGAAGATCAGACACATTTCTACCAATATTATCTGTCTTTTAACAAGCAACACTTGTCTTCTTGTAAGAAAACAGTAGCTTCTGTACTGACCACTGACCACCGCTGTTCAGCTAGGCTACATTTTCCAGAAACATTGCCTATTCCACTTACCAGCTTTTTATTTGTTCATTCAGCTCCACCTACTGGTTGTTAAAGAGGTTTTCTTTCCTCAGATAGCCCACCTGTTGCTGTCTTCACCATTGGATCTCTGTCTAAAGGAAACAGTCCACCTGATACAATGCTTCCCAGGATGTTCACAGGTAGATGGCCCAGCTACCCTAAATACTGACTTGCTGTCACAGAATGAACTGTTAACCTTTATTTAAACATCTTTTGCAGGCGGTATGTGACTTCTGTCATTTTATTGATTTGTCCAGCTGAGTGTAAATAAAAACCACTAATGAATATTAAGCATGGTTTAATTTTCTCATCAGAATATCAAAAGCAGTTTTAGCAAGTACTAAGTGTTCATATAAACCAAGAGAAATCTGTTTTTGTCTTTAAAATAGGATCCCCCAGCTACAGTAGCTCACCCTGGCTGCTTGGCAGTCGCCTTCTGCAGAGAGGAAGCCGGAGGAACAGTGAATCTGATGCAATGGATGCGTCTCCACACACTGACCTGGTCTTTCATCCTCCAGAGCTCCCTGAAGATACAATAATGGAGGTACAGATAAACCATATGATGATAGTGGGAGACTATTCATCAATGTTTTTGTATAAAGTATGGCACACAAAAAATTGTAGGGGTGGTCCAGTTGTTTAATGGTTAAGGGCATCAACCATGAACCATAACTTCCCCTGATTCAATTTCTGATGTAGATGACCTTTGTTGAATGTCAGCCACGTCTCTCCTCTCTACCTTTGTTTCCTGTCTCCTCACTGCTATCATCCATCAAAAAGGAACGAAAATGCCCTAAAACATGATCAACTCCACCTACTTTCAGTTTTCATTGTTTGGAATGTCTTGATTTTTTTTCACAGGAGACTCATACTGTTGCCTTGAATGATCTCCGTTTCACTTTGGCATTTGTCCACTGTGTCATGGAGTTGGCTTCCTCTAAGGACCCAGGTCTGAATACCATCAGTAGTCCTGATATTTCCTTTCTGGAGCAAAGCTTAGTGACAGATCAGATCAGCCTTCTAAGTAGAGAATGGAGGTGAGAGATTTTAACATTTTCTTAATGTACACATGCCATCTTACCTTTAACAAATATTTGTAAATCCCAATGATGTTTTTTATGTGTGCAGCTATGCTGGGCAGTTACTGTTGTACATGAAGGCTGAAGATTTTCTTTCATCAGCTCTGCACACTGCTAAAGAGAATATAAAGCAGGGCCAACTCCTTCCCTCTGCTACAGTTAAACAAGGTGAAACCAGTTTCCTCTTTTCAAGCACTTGCACTTCTTATGTAGATTTGAAAGGGAAAAGATTGTTTAAGATGAGCAACAACTGTCCCTGTTTTGAGTTAAAATTAAGCCTCTTCTTTTGACATATACATTGTGAGACAGAAAGACTCTGGTAATAGACATTTTTGTGAAATTGTTTGAACTGTTGTTTTCAATCACAATGAAAATCTCTTGTAGACATACACAGATCTACAGTAATTTAATCTAATCACAGCCCATGCATACCTTACAAAATAAAATGTTATAATCTTATCAAGCAAACAGATGACAATAAAATGAACTGTTGCCCACATTCCTCTCTTTAATCCTAGTTCTACACATCAGTGATCACCTTTGACCTGGTGCAATGATTACATACTGGGTCCCAGTTACACTTTATCTATCAAGATTGAATCATATTGACACAATCATTTCATGACAGGAGGTAAAGATATTTTATTTATCTTCAAGGGGGCAATGGTATACTTTAAACAAATAACAGGCAGAAATTTTGGTTTCTTCAAATTAATTTGCTGGGTGTGAGTGTGAGTTTAAAATAAAAGAATACCTGTCTGTATTATGCCTCCTCCATGCAGTGATCAGGAAGCTGAATGACTTATACAAGGCCTGTGTGACATACTGCCGCTCCCTCAATGAACAACTGCAAAGCTTCCTGTTCGACAAACAGAAGCTTATAGACCGCTTCAGTGGGCTCACAGCGGAGAAGCTCATCTACAGCCACACAGTGCACATGGTGAGTGTACTAAATCCACAACAGCAGGTACTGACATTCACTCAGTATACATCTGTATGTTTGCCTAAAGTGTGTTTGTATTGTATCCAGGTGCAATCTGCTGCCTTAGATGAAATGTTCCACTATGGCACAGCATCTGTCCAACGTTACCATAAGGCCCTTCTTCTCCTGGAGGGTCTGACGAGAACCATCACAGAACAAAAGGACATTGACAGCATAGATAAATGTAAGTAGAGGTACTTTTACAAACGGACCACAAGATGGAATAGTATTTTTAATATGAACTTCTAAGTGTGTGGGTTTTTTTTCCTCAGGTAAACAGTGCATTGAGCGACGGCTGTTTGCTCTACAGACTTAAGACTTTCATTGAAGCCCAAACTCACATCATCAGAAACAGTATCCGTTTGCTTCATCTATCACCCTTCAACATTTTGATCTCCCTAGACCCTTGATTTACACAAGCACTTTCTAAAGGGAACTGACCACTGGAGCATCTGCTCTCATCCCACCCACCAGTTTATTGTGTTTTATAAAAACACAGCAAAGACTTGAAGTCAGATTGTGTTATGATTATTTGAATACCTTGATCAGGTGAATGTTACTCTGTATTTGTTTCATTTTGTTACAGATTTTGTGTGTTACTGTGTTGTTTTGTCTTTTGCACAAAGAACAATCAAATGAAATTACTACTGTTTTTAATTATGTTAAAAACTTGAAACAAAGATTACTTAGGTTTTGTACTTTGTGTGTTATGTGTACAGTAAAAATTGACAGTTATTTCCTCAGAGTGTTGGGATGGGTAATAAAAGTATACATGTAGCTTATGCACAACACCTATCCTGTAATCGCATATTTACATTTTGTATTAAAAAGCTCATTAATTTATTATAACATCTGGATGGCATTTTAGTTTTTTAGCTTAATTCAATACTCTTCTGCTGATGTTGGATGTATTGAGGTACTTTAACTGACATTAATAGCGCGCCAATTTTTTTTTTGTTTTTGTGGATTGTTTTTTTTGTTTTTCGGTTGTGATCATTTTGGTTTTAAGATCTAAGTTTGGATTAATGCAAAATTTGTGAAGGCATTTGTCCATGCATTTTCCTTGTGATATTACACTGTTTGATTGAAATATTAGCTTTTTTTTGTGTTAAGATGGGCTTGTTGTCAATCACCTTTTATACTTTTGGCTTGTGCCTGCCAGGCAAATATGCCAAAATAAATTGTTACACACTGTTACGGCTGTGTGATAAAAATTAAATATTTTTAAATATTACTATTTTGCCTTCCTGACTGTCATTTCCTCAGTTTTCACTCTACATCATCACGTCTTAATGTTATTTTGACATAATGTTATTCTCTGAAAACCATAGTGAAAATAACAACGATTTAACTTTCACAATTTTAATACATTTGTAATAATTAATTTTAACTGAAACTGGAAATTCTAAAGTTGGGTCGTGTCTTACATAATATAAAAAGCGGATGTTTTAGATAAAATTGCTTCAAAAGGAAATGAAATATTTTTGAGTCGCGACCATCTCAGTGTTACCGTTTTACCACTTCCTGTACGGGAAACGACATCCGGGTTACTGGAGAGGTTGCCGCGGTCGCCATGTTGCTGAATGAAATTAGCTCAAAACATTAAGTAGCCGCTAGCAATATCTATATTTTATTTAAGCATCATTTGACAATTGCTACATCATGTGTCTTATTGTAAATATGACTTAGGATTTAAGGAAATCTCAGAGAGGCACCTTTCCCCGTAAGTACCAATTTTGAGTTTATATTATGCATTTATACAATGGAAGATGGCCTGCTAGCAGTAATAAGCTAACATCGGCTAGCACGCGTCCCGCTGCACGGGATTTATTATTTGCTGAAATTGAACGTACAGCATCGCTGCAGACACTACATTTAAACTTTCGTGCTGTATGTATTTTGCTGTTATTTCAATACGGGCCTAAGTGGGATTTACTAGTCTTTTTACCGTATTGTACTACTAGCTAGCTAGTTAGTGTTAGCCGATGCTACGCCCTGGATCGATACTGAAAGCGATAGCGTTAGGTAACGCCATAGGAAAAATCAATTTTTTTTTCCTTTACCGTTATTATTCCGGCATAATACACTGGTCAAGTCAGATTTTCTTAGCAGTTAAATTAACAATGTTATTGCAATGTAAAACTCTAGTCTATAGTGAACTCACGTATTCTGCACCGGCGTAATTTAATGTAACACACTGCACTAACAATACAAATCACCATCACCCACACTACCACCTTTGTTTTACATGCAGATAGGTTTTGGATCTTTGATGTCAATAAACTAGGTAATTTCTTTTATCTCTGATATTACATTAGCATAACAGCAAGTAGTCTATTTTATAACTACAATTTATTGTATCCGCAGATATTTTGTTGTTTGATACCGGTAAGTATCATATTTCATGTAAAGCATAGGTGTCAAGCATACGGCCTGGGGCCAAAACCGGCCCGCCATAGGGTCCAATACAGCGTAGTGGGATGAATTTGTGAAATGCAAAAATTTCACTGAAGATATCAGCAATCAGTGATGTTAAAATCATTTTAGCCCAGTATGATGGCACTTGCACTTTAAACTCAATGGAGTCTTTTAAAAAGCAATTTAAAACATACTTGTTTAGACAGGCTTTTAACTAGGAGGGGTTTTATCATTATTTTTTCACCTTTGCTTTTATATTTTTATGCCTGAGTCTGTATACAGCTGTATCTTTTTCTTTTTTACCTGTGTTTTCAATTGCATGTCTGGTTCTTCATGTTTTATTTCTGATTTTATTGTAAAGCACTTTGTGAAGCCTTTCTGTAAAAAGTGCTATATAAATAAACTTTATTATTATTATCATTATTATTATTATTATTATTATTATTATTTATCATATATATTATTTTATTTTATTTTTATTTTATTTTTTTAATTTATTTTGTTGTGTTGTGTAACCATGCTGCTCATACATGCCTTTAAAGTTTTTTAATTGAATTGAATTGAATTGAACTGAATTGAATTGAATATGAAATGAGTTTTGTTGTCAAAATCCCCTAAGCCGAGACCACATCAAGACATTAATCAGGATGCATTAAGGGGAACAGATGATGAATATGGAAGCCTAAGTGAGCCTTGTAGATTTCACATTTGATTTCAGAAGTAAATACCGATTTGCTGGTAAAAACATTAATTTAACTAACTAATGAATATGAGGAATTATCCACAGTTTATGTATGGTATGTTGTGAATTTTGACGTGTGGGGGTGAGTTTTTGATCTTTCACATGTGATATTTCCTTTAATTTATGTATTGGGGAGTAAGTTGTTTTTTTATTTTGTTATTTTTTTATCAATAAATTATTTGTTTATTGATAACTGAATATTTTTTTTTATCTTGTAGACACTTTATGTAAGTTGGTGACATAGGTAGGTGTAGAACTGGAAATATGAGAGTGGATCTGAACAGTTTTTTTTTTTTGACCGTGTCTTTGTTTGGTTGTTTATTAAGTTAAGGTCATTGTTTCTATTCCTTTATTCTTGTATTTTTTTTATTCAGTAAACATTTGAAAACTATTGATGGCCCTCATGGATTTAAAAAAAAAATCATTTACACCATGGACACACACACGGGTTGACAACGGAGCATCAGGCTGTGGCTTCATTCATTAAAATTCTACAGGCAACAAAATGCAACATTGGTGGACACTGGGGAAGGACGCAGAATTGTAGGTATTATAGCAATTCACAATGTCAATGTGAAAGTTTGAGTCTTGTGAAGACACCAAATTTCTCTTTTGAGACTTGAGTTGAAAGTACTTGGGAATTCCAGCTCTAGTTAGTCAAACAATGAGCTATATTTCAAAGTGGTGGTTTTACATCAACCCTTTGTCCATCTGTAGTCTGGACAGGCTCCAGTACCCCTGCAACCCTAACAAGGACTAAGCACTTCAGAAAATGGATGGATGGATGGATGGATGGATGGATGGATGGATGGATTAATTTACCATACATCAAACCTAGTAAGGATGTTTGTAAATTAACTCAACAGTGTTGCCAGTGTAAGGCTTTGGTGCAGTACATGAGCAAAGTTAGTCAATGTGGATAACACTAAAACACTATAGCACTAAACTTTAGCACTAAAATTGCCTGTTTCGGATTTTAGTTGTTTCCCAATGGACTTCTATGGCAAGTTTTGTTTTTAAGGTGTATGGGTGTCCCTGTGTTTGTTACCTGGTTACCTTGTTACCTGAGATCATCTAGGCAACATGTGAAATTGGACAGCATCTAAACCTTCAGGGGTAAGCCCAGAAATGTAGTCATATCCTATAAATTGTGGCTTTTGCCACAATATAAGATCCTGAGAATGAGATGAGACCAAGACCAAGACTGATCTGGACTACTACAATACTCAAATGCAATGTCAATCTGCTGTCTAGGTCAAGCCATGGACAACCATACAAGAAAGGACTAAAAGCTCCAACAGACACCATATCTCTCAATGCATCAGTCCATCAATGGAGTCACCCTAATGCTCAGGGCAGATGCAGATAAGCAACAAGAGGAATGCTAAGATGAGTGCCTACACCCACATCTGTAAAACCAACTGGTCCGTCTCCACACCCTCCTCTCTGAGTCCGACTCGCTCTGCCTGTTGTGAAGCTTTGATGCTGGGTTTGATTTCCAGCAGAAGAGGGTGGAAGGGGAGGGTGCTGGTAGGAGAAAGGTGTGCTTCTGAATATCTCTTGTCTTCAGCAGTCTGCCACCCTGGATGAATAATCAAAAAAACCTCATAACACACCATTTATCTATCTTGAGATGAAAAAGTTTAAAGTTTTGGTAGAACCGTACTGTAGCTGTCTTTGTGAGTCAGGCTGCGTAACGGTCTCAGTGGTAAAGTCATATTTGGATAGTGTAACCAAGCAACATGGAGAAATGATGCTACTGTGATTTTTGACTTGAAGGGCCAGTCTCTTAAAGGTGTTTAAGACTCATTTATTGTATTAGACCAGCCTCAGTTTTGCTCTTAGTCTAATGCAGTGGTTCTCAATGTTTTTCCCCCTTTGGAGGATGAAAAATCCCCAGGCCCTCCTCAACTCCAACAACATTGTAACAGTGGTGCAATTGGAAATTTTATTGAAAGAAACATCAATATTGTAAGGATACATTTTGCTTTTCCTTGAATAATGTTTTGTGCAAATTAAAAATAACTTAGATTTTTGCTTGAATAATACAAATAAACTCAACAAGACTGCTCCCTGAAACAATATTTTTCCAAATGAAAATAGGAAATGTGCAATTATCTTACAACTATGACAATAAAGTTACTTTTATAGAACAACCAACTAATTTTGGTAAACAAAGATAAACGTTTTGACAATATCAGTGGCTGCAATGAGCCCATTTACATTGCACATCTCAGAACATTAAAGTGCAAACTGTACAAACTGTGCAAACACAGAAACATTGCACATTTTTCTTTTCCAGTAAAATACTTGTCCATTCTCCAAACTTAAACTCTTTGTCTAGTGTAGTGACAGATCACCATGGCAGTAGATTTGTTTGTATGTCCCTAAAATGAGTCCAGGGTGCCCCAACGCTAAAACATTAGTTCTACCTGCTACATGTTCTAACCTGAAGAGAAAAAAAACACCCAGGAATGATCCCATGCCCCCCCTCGGCAAGCCTTCATGCGTCCCCTAGGGGGCCCGCCCCACAGTTTGAGAAACACTGCTTTAGACTGAGATCATGCTCGAGCAACACTGGATCAGCTGAAAAGCCCTTTTAAAGCTACTAATGTTAGAGGTCATTGTTAAAGCAGCATATGACTTTCATCAACAATTTTTCTTCAGATTTGTAAAACCCAAGTGAAAGCCTAATTATCACTAATCCATTAGTCTTTCTGTACTTATGCATCTAAATCACTTCCCTCACAGTGAACAACTTTGAAGAGTACTCCATCACAAGCAGTCCATTTGTTTACATACCAAACCGATATGTCACTTGGGCCTTTTCAGAAATCTTGTTGCGAAGTGCATTGTGGGAATGGGAATTTCACACAACCGCAGCAGCAACAAAAATGGCAACAAGCAATGAACCCGTGTCCGCTACCGGGTCAGAAGAAATGGAAGGAATCACTGTAGGCGTGTATTCACAGCTACTTTGTTTGGTCCATTTAAAACGGACCACAGTTCATTTTCCCAGACAGTCCAGACTTTTTTTTAGGTGTGAATACAAACATGCAAACTCTGATTTGAATCAAACTGTTCACACCGCTTCCAAATGGACTCTGGGCCGGTTCACTTCTGATGTGAATGTAATTGGCCTGGAGCAGAAACAAACCAAGGAACCATGCAGCTTTTTGTGCTTGACGAGCCACCGTAGCTGCTAGAAGTAGCCGAGTTAATACCAGCAGCCATGAGCCGTGGACAGACGTGGAGCAATGACGAGACTGAATGTCTCATTGACATTTGGTCAGATGCACATATTATGAAACTGGCTCCGAATGAGCTGTTCTTGACAGTTAACATTATTTTCGTAAATTTGTGTCTGTAAAAATAGAATACATATTACAAAAACGATAACTGCACGTAGGACCTCCATGTTTGTTTTCATCAACACCCGTCCTCTCTGATTCACCCCGCCCCCAACTTTTCTGTCCAATACGAGCGCAGTTCATTACATGCGTGCTTCTGTTTACAAATTTTGGTCCACTAGCAAAAAGTGCAATGAGAATGCGATCCGACCCAAACGAAAAAAATAAAGTCTGAATTTGATCAGAATCAAATAAGCGGATCAAAGGACTCTCCAGGTGTGAATACACACTAAGTCAATTGTCATCTTATAATATGGGGTGTGTGATTGTGAAAAACAATACTTAGACATCAGTTTCATGGCATTTTCAGAATACGTCATTGTGTAGGCTTATCATACATGCTTTACAAGCATACAGGGTATGGACGGGCCCTCACCGCTCACTCCATGATAATAAGCCTACAACGCAAAACTGCTTTGGGGCTGATGCAGCACAATGAAAAATACTGTGACTAGGATGAAATTACTAGTACTGTCATTGAGTAAGCAAAGCCAAATTAAAGGGGAGGGGCAGAATTTTTTATATATAGTATACAGGGCTCTTGCAATCAGAATAAAAAAAACTGCAGTGAAAGACTTTGATGGTGTCATAAATCTGTGCAGGATCATGGGAGCTGCTGAAGATACAGACCACTTCAGTCTCAGAGTGAAGCTTTACTTGTGGTTCCAAGTGTTTAAAACTATATTGGGAGGCAGGGCCTTCATGTATGAAGCACATCTTGTTTAAAAGCAGCTCCCAGGTTGGATCCAGGAGGCATGCACCCCGACTTTTGAGAATAAACTTAAAACTTTCCTTTTTGACAGAGTGCATAGTTAGAGCAGGTTCTGGTGACCTTGAACCAGTCCTTAGTTCTGCTGTCTAGTTCAAGGCTGAGGGGGGATAGTGATGTAACAAACATTCTATAAACATTCTCAAGACTTTCCTCTTTCCGTTTTCCACTATTCCCAGATGGTTGAAGTAAATGGCCAACTAACTGGAGTCCAGTAATGCCTGAAATTTCTTCGTCTGTAAAGGACGTTCTCTTCTCTCCTCTTGGTTGAGTTTACTCATCAGAGTACCTTGAAATAATAATGTATTGTGATTGGAGCTTTATAATAAAACTGAACTGAATTGTTTTCAACAAACTTTATGAATGAAAATCTATCTGAAATTACTCAAAAATCAAGTCTACAGAACAACAGAGGTGATTGGTCTAAGACAAGGGAGGTTCTGCCTCCTCTAAAAAATCACAGAGAAAATTGTTTACTACTTTTGTAATTACCTTACTATTTCATCTCTAGCATGGTAGAACATGTTCAACTTAGGCGCAAAATTGTTCAGCGATAAGTTTTCACAGTTTGTCTAACATGTTTGTTTTTCAGTGACAGCTCGATCCATTTCAACCTATTGAGACTCAGCCTCACTGGACTTCAATGGCACTTGAGAATATGCTCTCTTTCAGTGCCAAAAAACTAGATGTTTATTGGACAAATGCCGAAAAATCGTCACTTCCACGGAAGCTGAGCCTCACTGGGAGTGAATGAGACAGTGGGCTGAGCAGTTTCGGAGAGGAGGCTTAGCCTCTGTGTGGTGACTGAAGGAACTGTTAAAGCGAACACAAAATGTGTTTCTTTACTTTTGTCATTTAAGTGACAAAGGTAAAGAAAACATTTTCAAGGTTTTCACTAACCAACATAATTATATTTTATAAATTTAAAATAATTTAGGTATTGATGTCTGTAATACACTATCAAAAAGTTTGAGACAGACACATTTACTTTTTTATTTGTTGCACTTTTCGAAGTGTAATATTTATCCATTCACTAGATAACACTTCAAGTCAGTGAATATCAGGATTTTGTTTCACAGTTAGTTTATTTCTACAATGATATATGGCACATGTCTGTAAGTATCTACCAGTTGTGTTTTCACAACACTACTACCTGTTTTTCTGCCTTTAGGCTGTGGACGTTAAAAAACGAGGGTGAAAGGTTTTACACAACAGTACTGGGAACACCACAAAGTCATACATACACTTCCTTAGGGCTGGTCATATGCTTCCTGTCCTCTGCACATCTAGATGTCTTTTGTGGTGAACTTAGTGTCTCACCTCCACAGCCCACTCACACTCCCACACACAGAAACAACATGCAAAGAGCTGCACAAATATGCAACAAATAAACATCCCTCACAAACACACTGGGGCTTGAGTTGCCACATTACAGTTACAATTGTTGATGCAAATACATTTTGAGTATGATTATTTTGAGGTATTTTATTTCATTTCAGTTTAAGTAAGAACATTTCCATGATCTATGCACTGGTAGAGCAAAAGACAAGTGATCTAGCGTAAGCAGAGAAAGGGACACAACACGTGACCCACTGTATCGTATATCTTGTAGTGATGAGTAAACCTGTAAACCAACTGGTATATTTCACATGCAGTGTTTAGCAGTTCCACCTTTGGCTATAATTACAGCACTGTGTCTTGGTGGACATCTCGCAATAAGACTTGTTCATCTGAACACTGCAGTGCTTCTGCTTGTTTGCAAAATTGCTCACGCTCCAAGGTTTTATAGGGAACATCCTTGGCTATATTTTTACGGACACATTTAACTTAAAATTCATGAAAGGTGACAGTGTCATGCAGTATAAGCTATGTATGGAGCCTCTGCACAGGTTCAATTTAATTATAAAAAAAATAATGTAAAAATCCAGTAGATTTGTTGATGAAACACAGTGACCATGGACAAATGCAAACTCCTGGCTTCAACATGGCATCCAGAACCAGTGAGTGACATTGTGGTGCCTCCCTCCCCTTATCTGTAGTCTAGGGTTTACTCTACATCCATACCAGAGATATTACCATTTCTGGCTCACTGTATGCTATATATCACAGACCTGACAGAGGTCGGGCTATGTGAGATTATCAATAATGATAGTGTTTGCTGTTATTATCAATATCATTCTGATGTGGTGCAAAAGTCTGTTAACCTGGCATCAGTAAATAGTTTAATTTTAGTATAGTGTTGATATTTATGTGCACTACACCACTTGCTTTAACTTGTTTAATCAAGTTCATCACAAATAAGTTACTTTTTACACAAATAATTTGACTTTTCGTTGGGTGCAATTAAGGACACTTTCACAAAAAGTCTGTCAGGATATCATTCGTATTCATTCTTGTATGTTTGTGTGGAACAGATGGGAGCTGGTAGCCCTGCCAACTTGAATATCATTCAGAGAAAATTTTCAGATTAAAATGACACTTCAAAGCAGCTTTAACAAACCACCAACATGCAGCTGGGACGTGCGCTGTGCTCACATTTAACAGATGTGTAATGAGAAACATAAATATGGGCTGAACTGTTGACCTAACCAATTACTGACCCAGTTAAAGTACTGTAATGTATTTTAACTCATCATGAAGCAAACATGAGTATAAACTAAACACATGATCAGTTATCTTTGTTGAAGTAGTTCAATGTGCATTCTGTTTACTGTGTCGTTAGGTTTAAGCTTAGGTCATGGGGAAAACTCTTTAGTAGCCATACTCACTGTCATTAATAAAGGTTCAAACCCTAACCAGTGTAAAGACCCTCTACAAACAGCAAGGATTATTCTTTTTTTTTAATAATTAAATCACATTTTTCAAGGGTGTGTGCTTGAAAACTCACTAAACTTTACACATACAGAGCCCAATCAGTGGAAAAAAATGTTTAATTTCATAGGTCTTGGCCTTGGATATGGTAAGATGGTTCATTAGTGTCCCTTTAGAAGTTAAATGAGTTCTGGGGTAGATAGACTGAAGTTGGCAGACATATGCCCCATGTCCGGGCACACAATAAGTCTCTACCCTCAGCCCAACCGGAAATCCACCATTTTGATAAGAATGTGCGATTTTTGTTGTTTTTAGTTATTGTATGTTAACTGTCCCCAGTGAGAGAATTGACATGAATTAATTCAAACTGGATCAGTTTCATCTAAATATGGTGAAAAAACATCAAAATGGAGACTTTTCATTGAATGGTGTTGTTATGAAAGCACCAAATTGGGGGTGACACATGTGTCATGTCCAGACCAAGGGGCTCAAGAATGAAGCCAGTGCAGAAATATCTTAAAGTTGTAACCTAGCAATACTGCTAGCAGTTAGTAGGACTGGCTTCAATTGGCCAAAAAAGGCCCTGGCTCCCAGAGACCGATACTGGCCATCTCACTAAAATTGTTTTACAAAGTCATTGCATTTTTTTCCCAGTCTGTCTCATCCATTTTATTTCGAACCTTTAATAAATGTTCTGGTCTATCTTTAATTTTTCCTCTGTATATGACATCTCAGGTTGGATAGAAGCTTTGCCGTGTCAGGATTTGATTGACAGGTCTGTTTGATAGTTCAGTCCATGCCAAGTTACTTTCTGACTTTCTTTTTAATGACAGACAGTATTACTGTAGTTATGGCTAATATATTTAAGCAGCAAGACTGAAAATGCCTTTGTTAGTCAGAGTCCTGCTGTTCAGCATTAGCTCACCAATGACCCCTCCTACATGGCTCTGACCCCTCACACTGATGCAGCTTCATCCCTTTTTTTCAAATACGGTCAATTCTGGCCACAAAGAGCCAACATCTTGATGACCAGAATATAAAACTATCAGCACCAGAACAGTTCAAAACCAGTCACAGTTCCTCCATCCAATAGCTATGTACAGTCTACGGTCCAGACACACAAAGGACTCTTGTGGAGACATACCCTAAACTCAACATGTCCAACAAGTCCACCATTTTGGATTGAAAATAGTCGTGTGTGCCCCCCCCCCCATTTACTTTATACTGTTGATACAGCAAGTCATATTTAAGCCCATTGTGGAAAATCAATCCACACACACAAAAGTTTGCATAAGTGTGAGCATCCAGTCATCACTGTGTTGGTATCCAAAAATAAAACTCTAAATAAATCCTATCATGTTGTCATTTTAAAATGTATTTTTACACCAGTGCTGAATGTGTTGTGTAGTTTATCTAGGATTATGTCTAGTCTTTTGTTTTATCTGTATCTGTGCTGATGGTCACACACAACTGGTTGTCAGCTGAAGTGTTGCCACAAATTTACTGAAAGTAAAGTTTCTGAAATAACGATAACATATTAACATTTTTACAACATTCATCTAATTCTTACTATTGTCTGACTGCCTGCTGTTCAGAAAACCTGTGAAGTGAAAGGAAAGCTTGCCAGATATCACTGCACCTGTCATGGTCATGCATATGTTAATTAAGTGAACTGCAATGTGTTGGAAATGTCAGTCAACTAATGCATGTGTAAAATGTTTTCCTTATGTTACTGTGGGAGATTTGAAGAACTATGAACTTCTTTTACCAAACAATAAATAACATAGAGGAAATATTGGTCTCAATGCTCTATTTGTGGTTTTCCTTATGTATGTTGTATTTCAGTGTTTATTTCTTTTCATTATTTCATTTCTAAAGGGGCATACCCCCAAGTGTTCTCCTCACTTTCCACAGTGTTGGCAGGAGCTGGCATTTGTGTGCTATTTTTCTTTCCCTTGGAGTATGGATGGGGGTGGGGGGGGTCAGTCATTGTTTTTCAAAGCATAATGCTAAACCACAGGAATGCTCATACAGATACATGGCAGCACTTGACAGCCACTCGGCCCTTTGAAGGAAGCTCTCATCCAGTACCACTATGTAACAGAATTTGCAAGGGTGTAGTCTGTGTGCATTTACTGTCCATGTACTTTTCCCAGTAGTGGAACCCAGTAACACATTAATATTAATGCTCACATTATTATGACCATAAACAACTACTAGCCTATTAAGGTATGACAATATGGTTGGTCAGTTTTAGGAATTTATAAGGCACATACTGCAAAGAAAATCAAAAAATAATTAATTTCCAACAATGTCCTTACTAGAATAATTATCAGGTTATCGAGGGGAATTGTTAGTTAATAGTCTGTTAGCTACAGAATATGTAAATACAGAATAAAGTATTTATAAGTGCATTATCACAACAAACAAAGAGCTAAATTTGTTAAATATATGTATGCAAATGATTAAATAGTTAATGGTAAATATGTCGACATCAACATAAAGCATTACCATTTATTTAATTTAAATGTGTGTGAATGTTCTTTTTTTCTTTGCCAGTGAGTGAAATATTTTATAAAATCAGTCCCTTTTTCTCTATGATTCTTCACACACGTGCAACATACAAAATCCACTTCTCTTGCACTTAGCCCTGAACTAAGTGGGAGCATATACCAACAAAAACCCTCATAATTGCATGCAAACATGCGTTTACAGGTTCCCACCTGTGTCAACAGTCTGTCAGTTTATTTAGCTTTAGCTCTGGGCTAAAGGGTTAGCCAGTTTCATGTCTGCAACAAAGCTGTATGCCTTGAGGGTCCAAGTTGAATAAAGATTACATGTGTCATTATATTAAGGAGTGGCAGCTCTTGTTCTGCACATGGTAATATGGGCTGACATACATTTTACATGACTTTCACTGGCCTGGCTACTACTCCAAGGTTGCTCACTTCATTTAAAGCGTGGACAGAATTAATTAGGTAAATGTCTCAGAGGTTAATCATTTCCTCTCTGTCTTTTTTCAGGAAAGTGTTTTTTTTCCCCTCTACTGTGCTGACAGGCTTTGTCTTAGTATATGTGCAGAGCCAATTCTTCTCCTTTGTCCTGCAATTAGTTCTTCCTTTCTCATCTGTTCTTTCATATTATATGTATTCTCATCTAAAAGCAGATAATTTTGTTTCTTAAAATATTCATTGTGAACACATACACACTGGTACAGACTCACACACTGATGAGAGGGTGATCTGGAAAGCCTGAGGTTAAGTTGATTAATTAACATTGATATAGAGTAATTAGCTGTGGCGACACTTTGATCCATGAAATCACCTCCATATGTGTATGTAGCCGGCTATGGATTTAACACCAGCCTAGTCAGTATATGTGGGCAACGTCTGGATTTTGGACGGCAGTGTTTTAAACAAGATCTGTCAAGAGGAAGGGATAAACAAATTATGATGAGAGCATTTTCATACATTCATACACATTTCAATACTGATTTTCATTGACATATATGTGCGATATCTCATAATTTTACATGAGGCTACACTTATTAAGAATGTAAAAATAGTTTATAATTAGATTCATAATTAGCATTAGAAGTCATTAATAAACAATTCTAAGGATTATTACTATTATTACATTAGTATGACCTACTATGTGTGGACCATAGCTAATATCTGCTTAGTTAAAAAGCCAAAATGGACAAAACAAAAACTATCCTATCACTTATAATTTTTTGTGGCCACTTTAGGGGAGGGTGGAGAAGTATTCTGTTCACCATTAGGTGTAAAAGTTACACACTGAACATCATATTTTCATTCAGTATGCTGATAGTACTTAAAATCTTATCACTATTAAATGTCAGATTGGTTAGCTCACCAATGAGATTGACATTTAACATTAAATATAAATATGGGCTCAGTATTTGGTAGGTAACACATCATTAAGGTCCTTTTATTCTACTGTATTACAACGATGTAAAATTAATTATGTATTAAGTGTTTACAACATATTTAATGGCATAAATTTATTACTGCACTAAATATACTACTTTACAAATCCTAAATACTTGTACCAATAAATCCAGAGAATAATTGTCAAATGGTGAGTATGCACAAGTCAAAATCAATCAGTTCTCAGACTAATTCATGTTTACAAGCAGACATTTACTGAATGAAAGGCCCTTTGTAGAAAACATTACTGTAAAGTCTGAGCACAGAGGTTTCACAGCAGCTCGAGCAGGTAATGCAGGTGTTTTCCATTTCGAACTGAGTGGGCTCAAATTCCAGTCGTCACACCTCCTCTACCATCACGTATAGTCTGAAGTCTGAAGAAATGAAAGTTCTAGAATTCTAGAGTCCGTTGACAAGTTTAACTGTTAACGTTGGGTGTAACTACGATCTTAATTTCTCCAAATTTAGTCAGTTGGGGATTTTTTTTTTTCAGTGACTGTTAGATACACGTCCTTTGAAAGTAAAACTATAGTTCTATCCTCTGCCCCTTTCAATAATTCCAGTCCAAACTGTAAAGAGTTCTTACTTGACCCAAGCCCGACAATTGTGGTTCCCAAGTTTCTTGAGTTCATGACCCATCAATTTTATTTCCTTCAAACCCAAATTTACTTAAGTATCTCATGAGTTGTCATAATTACTGAGTCTTCCATCTAAACAATACTGAGAAAATGCACTTTGCTGGAATAGGAACTCACAGAGTACAGAAAAAACATCGACAATTGCCACCGAGTGCTGTCAGGGTTAGTTAATGCTAGTTAACTATCAACACACAGCCAGCAAATAACAGAAACGATTGAAATGATAACACAAATACACTGGCTTTTGTATGTGTTTTATGTCAGTTTTGCCTAATTTTACTGTATTTTCATATTGTTACTTCATTTTTATCTTTTCTGAATCATTTTTGGCTTGTTACATTGTCATCTTTCTGCATCTTTCACATTGTTTTTGTGTTCTGTCTTTTATGTCATTTTCATCTAATATCATTTTTGTCTTTTATGTCTCTAATGTCATTTTCTGGTTACATATTTCACATGGTTTTTTTTTTTCTTTTGCATCATTTTTTGCAGCTTTTACGTTGTATCTGTCTTGTTGGATTTTTTTTTATATCTTTCATCATTTCCATCATTTAAATATTTTTTATGTTCTGTCTCATAAGGTCATAATGCAGTTTTTGGCTTTTTTTCACATTTATGTGTCATTTTTGTTTACATCTTCAGAACTAAAGGTTTTCTGCTGTATTTTCACATAATTCATTGAATTTTTCCATAGATCACTTTAATTCTGTTTTAAAAAGGAAATGAATTCACACATGTATGTAGGCTACAACATATAATGTACATATATCTGTGTATTTTCTTCAACTGACAATGGGTGAATTAATAATAATAACAGCACTGTGGCCCATTTTGGATCCTGACTAAGTTTGATAAAGGCAGTCCCTACCCTGAAAAAGCTGTCCTAATGCTTTGTGTAATCGTCCTGACAAAATGATACAAATATCAGATCAGCTTCTTGGTAGAGTTGGTAAAGCAAATGTGTTCTTCTTAAAAGAAGTCATAAATAATTTTGTTTCAACTTGCACAAGGCACTGAACAAAGGAGAAGTGGCTCAGCTCAGCTACTGCTCTTGACTTCCTTCCATCCATCTCCACAGCACAGAGGGTCTTCCACTGCCAGCGTCATTAAAAATCAATATGGCTGCTTATTTGGAGTTTGAACTGTGTGTGATTTGGAGAAGGGGGGAACTCTGACAATTCCCAAGTGCTAAGCCCTCCAAGTCACATGCGGTTTGTCAAGCTTTGTCAGAGGACAAAAAGGGAGAGCGAGGTAGGGAGGGAGAAAGAGAGCCAAGGTGTATGTGTGTTGTGTAAAGGCTGAGAGTGCTGAGGATGGGTGGGGAGGCATAGCTGCTGGGGTCACCATGGCGATGATGCTAGTTAGCTAGCTAGCGCTCGGGGGCCCTGGAGAAAAGCGACAATACAAGGGACTTAGCAGCAGCCGCGGCTCAGCAGCCGCACTGCATTAATGAGATTTTTCACACTTATTATACACACACTCCCAGCTAGTGGTGTCGAGCAGTCGAGTAGTTTGTGTTATTGTGTACACACGCAGGCCACGTTTCCATGAGCGCGTATGTTTGAAAACAAAATTAGGAGCAGGGCGGGATTGTTTATGAGCAGGCACACAAATAAATGCATATACAAACACTTGTGTGTGAATTCTCCATCAGTTTTTTTCCTTTCTTTTTAAACCCTGCAACCCAAATGCACGTGAACTACAACATATGAAGTAAACAAACACAGCAAATAAAAGACAAAATTATAGTGCTAAGCTGCAGGCTGTCAAATAGACCATTGTGCATCTTCATTATATTGTGTTGCTCCATCTTGCTTCAACAATTACTCCTGTGTTACTCCGCCTGTCTTCAAGTTTTCTGCGTCCAGTACAAGAGAAGGAAACATCCGGTTTCTGCTTAGACTTCACATCTCATGCTTAAGCCGTGAGGTATTTTTATATGTGCAGAATGAATGAGAAAGGACATCACTTTTTTCAATATACATTTGACTTTGGATAGGTTTACGATATTTTAACATACTGGGCAATAAAGCAAAATTATACTTATTGTGGTGATATTACACAGAGTGATAGATATTATTTAGATTAGTGTTTTGTCTTTAGCTAAATCATGGCTTTTGGGTTTTTGTCGTGGGGAAAGGGGGAAAGACTGCAGTCATTTTTATTACTTTGATTTCATAAATCAATAACTAAATTAAATCAGAAAAAAAACTGGTGATAAATCACAAGATAAGAGACATTGTTTTGTTTTGTTTTGTTTTGTCTGTTATATCCTTAATGCTTTCATCATCTTCATTGTTTTTGGCATTTTTGTAGTTTTCTTCTTTTGAATAGTTTCTTTGCCAATTAGCATAAATTGTTTCATGTGTCTTTTAATAAATTTTTGTCCTTTACAGGATTTATGTTGTTTTCATTTAATTAAATTTTTATCATGTTACAACAGTCTTTCCCACTGTTCTCATCTGTTATTTTTGTCTTTTTACATCTTGTATGAAATTTCTGCCATGGTGCAACATTATGTCATTTTCATCTCATTGCAGTGTTAAACCACTGGCTTCATCAATGTTCATTCAGGTCTAATACTATTAATGTTATATGATTCATACCAGAAAACACTGTCAGTCAACTTTTTGAACTTTTTTGGACAAAATACCTGAAATACTCCATCAAACTAGGAAACTTTGAAGTCATGATGAGAATAAAGTAAATTTATAATATTCACATAATCATTGTGGTTGGAAACACACATGAACTTGCTCCTTCTTTTACTGATTTTCTGATAATTGGGTGAAGATGCATGTTACATTTTGATGGAAATCTTCCCACTTAAATACATAAAAAGTTCTTTAGTACAGTATACTGAACTCTCCCTATAAGGTCAATGTTAATGTTCATTAATTCTCAAATTCTTTACAATGTGTGCAGCAGGAGAATTAATGGAGCCTGTATGACACAGGCTCTCACTGTCAAAGAAACTGAGGAGAAACATACTGGGAGGAAAAACAATCGTGTGCAAAGGAAATGAGAATCTCATTGTACAAAGAGAGTGTTCCTCTGCTGCCTGGCTGCTGGCTCACACATTAAAGCAGCTGTCAATTGATCAAATATTTGCATTTTCCTTTCCTTTTCTCCCTGAATTTGCAATCATGTGTATTCTCACACAAACACACACTACAGACACTGGGAGGAATGAGTACAATGAGTGCACACACACACACACACATACAGTACATACACATATACACATACACAGACAACTACATTAAAGTTGAGTGAGGAAAACACACACATGGCACCATCTACTTTTATCATGCACCTCTTTCCACTTGGAAGTGGGGGGCCCTTTTCATAGTGCTGACGGTACATGGCCCCTCAAGGGTAGCAAAGGGCAGAGGCCAAAGTGTAAAGGGCGTGCCCTTATCGCCGTGGCAACATCATTCTCAGGGAGAACGTTCCCACCAATGTGAAGAGACAGAATCCAACTAGTGATGCATTATCACTTGGAAAGTTACATTTACAAAATGTGTACAGCAATTACTCACCCTGCCATCCTCTGCATTTCAATAATTGTTTTTAATAACTGTATTAATGTCTGTTAAAGTTGTGTCATTTTGTGTCATTTACTTCTAGCTGTTCTGACTGTAATTCGTGCTCTGCAGTAAAGTCAGAGGCAATTTACCAGATAATAATTAAGTTTCTAAGTGAAAGCCCAATATTCAGAAGGTGAATATTTTTAATTTAATGTAACCTTAACCCTTAAATGTTTTAACCCCGCCCCAAATATAGTGTTAAAGTATGTGTTGTTCTAAAATGCTTAGTAACTATCATTCAGCTTAGGTGAAATGCAGATTCTAAGCTGTTTGGGTATCACATGTAACTTGTTTGGATGAGGTGGGTCAAAGCGGATAAACTATTACGTTCTGTAATGATGATTCATCATGAGAACCCATGCAGTCGGGCAAATGGCAGTGGATGTAGACAGTTGTTTATATGTTCAATTTCTGATATAATTTGTTGAAACAGTTACTTTTTCCTCAGTGTTCTCTGATATAATAACCTTTATGTGTGCTTCTAGAGTACTTTTTAAAGCACTGGAAACACCCAGTCATTTATCAAGTGCATGTTCTTATTGTTTATATGCAACAAATTTGGTAATTTAACCGCATGAAGATTTCATTTGACCAAACAAGAATAGACACGTAGGTATAAATGCTGAATATTCATCAAACTTTGCCTGACCTGTGACACACATGTAGGTTAAATGTCCTATAGATATTGAGTTAATATTGAGTATTGATGTATGAAATCAATAGGTGTGTGTTTGTGATATGTATGGTGATATTCCACATTGGAAAATGTTTTGGAAAAAAAAATTCAGAAACACCTTTTCCAGATAAATTCTGAAATAGTGGACATTTAATTTATGTGATTGATCATCTGACTGCTTAGATGTTCTGATAGTGTCACATATGTCTGGTATAACAGGTTATGATGAAGAGACAAAATTATTCCTCAGTCTCATGCATGAAAAAAGACATCACAGCCATTTTAGATGGAAAACAGCAACTTCTGCTCTGTCTATATGAGTCATGTATATCATTGGCTACTGGTGGCACAACACAGCCTAAATTATTTATTCCAAACCAGTTTTTAGAAACACATTTCCATTTTTGTGACGTTTCAAAAGTTCCCTTCAACTGACATTTTATGGAAACAAAGCCAATGCACATGAAACACCAACTTTACCAACAACGAGACAATGGCCCGAGCACACGTCCAAGCTCTGTTAAGAGTTATTAGAGAGAAACCAGTCGGCTGATGTGTTATCTATCATGGAATGGCCTATCCCCTCACCTGACGTAAATCCTATTGAAATGTTCTGGGGGAACTGGATCAGGAGGTCAGGAAAAAATATCCAATATATGGCCAAGACCACAAGCTTTACAAGACACATGGTGACGTATTTCTGTCTAGAGGTCAGTTAGTGTTAAACTCGTAGAGCTGCTAAAGGAGGATTTTTCCGTGTAAATAACATTTAAAGCTTTATTAAGTTCTTGCACCAGTATGTGTACATTTGTATATTTATTTGGTTAAAATAAATATTTATACCAATTAACTAGTTTGTTGCTTGCAGAAAAAAGCAACATGCATGTGGCAAAACTGAAAACACTCCAAACTTCTGACAGAAAATTAAATATAGTATCATAACTCCCTTTCATTGGAAAATGAATGGATAACATCATAAAAAATGGAAAGGTTGGAAAAGAAAGGTCTGTTATAAATTCATTTGGATATTCATCAGTCAAAGAAATCAAAGTACAACTTCTCTTTAACCATAAACCCTGACCCTAAGAACAAAAAACAAACCACTGATGTTCTACCTGATTGAGCCTCGTTTGTGAGGGCTTCTTCTGATGAATACATCAAACTTTAAATTAACCCTATGAATCAAATGATGTTTGACACAAGATGTTGATTGATAGAACAGGTTAGAAAAATGAACTAAAGACAGGAGAATCACACCATAGAATTTGTTCTGGATCTCTGAGGGTTGTCTCTTTTAAAGTAAATGATGCTCCTTTAAAGGTTAATCATGATGACTCCAAATGAAACAACTCCCTGAACTGTCAAGGACCTGCATTATTAAACAACTTTGGATGCCTTTCAATCATTTACTCATCACTTGGTGGTATCTAAGTGAATACAGCATAGATCTTAAGGTGGGATAAAAAAAAAAAACTTATGGAAAACTGTTATCATGTGCTTTATAGCTCCAAACCAAAAGAAGAGAACTGCATGGTGAAGAGAGAATTTTAGTGCTTGGTGAAGAGGAAAGTCACTGCAGAGAGACTTGTAATCAGTAAAACAGCTGTTTACTGCAACATCCAGAAGGTAAATGTGATCTGACTCCACCAAGATCCACAAAGGGAGAGGCCGAACATGCATTTCAGCAACACATCACAGTCATCCAGCAATTATTTCTAAAGCTTGAACTGACTTATCAGTAAATTACACCTTGAGAGGACAGTATTCTGATCCAGTGGACTGTGCATTTTGGCTTGTAATTTGTTGCTCATCCATTTCATGATATGAAGATAACACTAAATTCTATTATTAATTTGTGACCTTTGGCCAAATCAGCCAGTCATACTGTAACCCCAAAAACTTAAATGTGATTGATAAAAATGTATTATTCAATAAAAATTTGTATTTTATTTTCCTCTTTGTATTAAAACGGTTAAAGTAGTTTACAGAAAACGTGACTTGCCAATGTATTCCTGTCAAAAATAAAAGAATCTCCAGGAAGGAGAATCTTGACATGTTAAAACTAAACTAAAAACCCCAAATCTCTCCAATAACGTCATTTAGAATAAGAAACACAAATATGACTTGTTAATACATTAGTTTGGTTTACTAAAGTCGTGAAGTCATTTTTTATTATTTTTACATTTTAATGGCAAATATCAACATTATGGGTGTGGTCTTTGGCTTGTGGTTTTACATGTTTGTTTACTGTATATGGGTTTCTGTGAGTTCTCAGTGGGAAGCAAAGGTTTCCAAAAGAAAAAAATCATGTACAATTTCCAGGACAAATAAGGCATATGTGTTGTTTGTCAGCATTAGATACTTGGACACTTGGTTTTTGCAGAAACAGACAGAAAGATCTTCCATTTTGACAGTGACTGACATTTGATCTGATGAGCAGTCTATACTGCATATTGCAATTTCATTATATTAGCTGTTTTCCATCCTGTGGTTTTTATTCACATTTTCAACTGTTACAACAAAAAAGTGGGGAAAATGTAAATATCATGTTTGTGTTTGGGAGAGGTACAAAAGGTTTTTTTTATTCATTCTGGGACTTAGCAAAGAGGACATCAACAAAACAGCTGTTTATTACAACATCCACAAAGGTAAATGTTGTCTGACTCAACCAAGATCCACAAAGGAAGCAGAGAATGCATTTCAACACCACGTCACAGTTATCCAACGCACTGACTTAGCAATAAATTATGTGACATATACCTCAACAGTGAGAGTATTCAGATTCTGCGGACTGCAGTGTTTTTGTTTGTAATTTGTTGCTTATTCATGTCATGATATCAAGGTAATACTGAATACTGGATTTTATTGTACTACATTGTGTCTTTGTGTATTTGTGCTGGAGAGGAGGTGTTTACAGCCCGTGTAAGTGCTTGTGTGTCCGCACATCCATGTCTCACCTCCTCTTTACCCTGCTCCGCTGAGAGATGAACAGATGGACACAGTTGGGGCGGGGAGGGGTGGAGGTGGTGGTGGGGGGGACGTGGTCTATTGAGGCACAGAGACACAAAAACAGGGAGGAAGGACTTTTCCTCCATCTCAACTCCCTTCCACAGTAACACAAGACGCCATGCTGCGCCACAGACGTATTAGACTAAGAGGTGATGCAGGGGTGTCTTCCATGGGGCATTTGGGCGACTGAGGGCTGATGTAGAATGCAACCTTGGTAACAAAGGTGACATTGTGTTTTAGAAATGACACTGGAAAGGTGAACAGGTAGCACTGATGAGATTTGTAAGTGTCAACAGCTGACATTAAAGGAGGACAACAGGTATAAGTGAGGAAAATTGATGATTTCTGTTTCTAATACAGGCCTTGAATAATTACCTTCTTATGCATGCTGCATTGAGCTTTCTTTGTGCTTAGGCTTTGCAGAAAGTGAAAATGACTCTCCAGAAAATGCAGCTTTGGCTTTGAATGCATTCATGAGTAAAGTTTGAGCATTAGACTATGAAGAAAAACAAACTTCAGTAGATGACACCTAGAAAAGGGGCAGAAATGTGAAAAATCTTCAACAGCATGTGACTTAAAAGTGACACATCAGATAACAATGGATGAGATGTAGAAGGCTCACATACTGCAAAGATTAGACCTGCACCATGATAAGAAAAAAAAAGGGTTTTACTTGGAGGGACACTTTAAGGTGAAAAAGCTTAACAAACTAGTCGTTAAATTCCCTGAGAATAAACCTAAAAACCTCAAGTGGCCTGTTTGAAGTGACAGTCCTGGCCTCATCACATTTGATCAAAGATTTGGTTGACATTTCCACATATTACCCATGTTCCCTGACTTAATTTTAATTGCATTTGGCTTAATGGGAGTGTGCGTATGCCTGTTAAACTGATTTACATAACCACATGGCTTTGCAAGAAAAGTATGCTTCATGAGGCCATTTGCAACACACAGGCTGTCTGAGCCAAAGAAGACTAGAGGAAAGCACAACCTGACACGGACTTCAAATTAAAGTGCACAAATCGAAACATGGCAAAATCATGAGTATGTTGATGCCTGTAGACTGATTCATATCATCTCAAGAAACCAGAAATGTCAGGCAATGCATTAACATGACCAGCAAGTTTTCTTATGTTTTTTTGTCTCGTCTTCTTATTGTTCATAACAGTCACAACCCAAGCTTGCAGTATAAAGAGTATGCACAGACACAACTTTCCCAGAACAAGCAAGAAAAGAAAATACACATCTTCCCTCTGCAGTGCTCTGCTTCAAAGTCTAAATCAGAAGATTAAAAAACAGATAAATGAACCTGATGTTGAAAAACGAAGCTGTGGAGTAGAGCATGTCTAACTGAATCTGAACAGAATTGTTCATTTCAGCTGTCAGTCACGCTCAATATTTAACCACCTACCTGCCTGAAAACACCTGCAGCCAAAACCTTCTGTCACAGGACGATTTTCTAAAGCCTGAAATCATAGTTCAGAGAAGGATTCTTGGGTTCTAGGCTTCTTGTTTCTTCTCAGACCTCTCAGGTAATTATGGAATTTCACCCAATGATGTCAAAAACTATGAAGCACGTTTATTAAGCCTTTTATTAACTCTGGTCTACACACAAAGTATTGTATTTGGCAGTAAAGCATCTTTTAATGCTAGATGGTAACCCTCTCACTCTGTAGATATAGATGACTGATAAGGAAATGGGAACACAGATGTTATTTTTGGTTGTTTATACACTAATGAAATCATTTATCTGAATAAACCTGCTCCATTTTTGCAATTAAATCCCCTTAAATCCCCTTAAAAGTCACACAGGTTGATCCTTTAACTCTGATTCAAAAAAACTTTTTTTTTTTTATGTCTCTTTTGCTGAAGGGAAGAGGACTGATGGAGGGGTTCAGCTGGGCTTTTCCAGGTCTTTGCACTGCGGTGATCTGCAGATCAAACAAACTGAATAATTGCATGGTGTGTGTGCCATTAGTGAAGGTAATATTTTCATGTAATTGACAGTTTGTGTGTGTGTTTGCGTAACATGATTTTAATCTGTGCAACATTAAATTTCCTCTGAGTTGAACATCTACATTGTCTACTTGTGCAACACCACTCTTGTAAACAGGGTGTACTTATATCAAGTACTCAGCAAATGTGTTAAAACATCTGGCAGATCACTACAAGCTGATTCTGCTTTATATACTGTGATTGTACATAAATGTTTACATGCTTGTTTTCCCTGCATGGCTGTGTTTGCATGTGGTTAAATGGACAGACATATCCGGCCTGCTCTCTCTCCCTCTGCCTGGAAGTGGATCTGATGGGTTTTTTCCTGTGACTGTGTCAGCTCCACTTTGCTCTGACAATCTCCTCAATTTGAGCAGGAATTAGATTTACTCCTCTCTGGTCACATTGGCCTTTCATCAACAAACACAGACCCATAAGATCAGGTTTGGCATGAGCAGCAAAGGTAATATATGGTTAGGTCCATCATTTTAAACTTTTTTTTATGTCTGTTAATGACAAGGCATAAATCTGGAGGAAAATAGGACATGTTGGATAGATGTCACTGAGCCTGGATGAATCATTTGATATACTCTTGATAAAATATGACACGGACAAATTGCTGTAATACTGAGCATTAAATGTAAAGAGGATGTGTTTTCTTTCATTTTTCTGTTCTTCAGGATTTTTTCAGGAGGTTTTTCTGCCTGGCATGATACTAAAGAAATCTTCTTCTCTCTGACAGCCAATAATTTTCTTATGTTTACAGCAACTTGAAAACATTCTGTGATTGTGATCTCTGCATACTTTTCAAACCCACCTCGTGCAAACCCACTTTGGTATCCTGTTACCAAATTACATCAAGCACGAGCCGAGCCCGCGTCATCAATGTTCGCTACAGAAGTCTCCACCAGGCCCTCTGTCCTTATCTCGTTTTCCACAGGGGGGAAGTACGAGTGCTGAATTGTTTAGCTCAGTCTCTACAGATAGCTATCATCTCCGACACGATTTGCTCGCAGCGCTGCACAGAAGCCAGGATGGATGCATTAGCAGTGTCTTTTCATTGATGAGCGAAATAAAACTTTACGCTTGACAGTCTGTCCCAAAATGGGTTCTGCTGCTATACCTGCAGGTCTGTCTGAAGTACACTCATAATCCATCTGATGCCATTCAAGCATGGGACAGCGTGGAATGTTTGCCTCTGGTGGTGTGTTTGTGTAGGTGTGTGATATTTATGTCTACATGCAACAAAGTCTTTGGTTGTGTGGGTAACATTAAAAAAAAAAAAAAAAAGATTTTCAGATTAGGCACATCTGTCTGGTTTGCTGCAAAACATGACTCACTGCAGACACCCTAGTATCTGCTTTTCATTTTGAAACACTCCAACCTGCCAGTCTGAATTTATTACAAAATGGAATTGATTTGCACTTTTAAACCAACTACATTCATATTAAATAATGTTAAATCAAGATAAGAACAAGTATTGCTACATATATGCCTGATCTTGTTTAACTTTCTCAAATGATAGCAAATTAATATACAGTAAAATAAGCACTGATAATTAGGTAGGAGTGGTTGAAGTGGCATTTCATATCGATTAGTGTGAGTTTCCTGGCAGGAAGAAAATGTGTGGGAAATGGTCTAATTCAGGCTAAATAGATACCGGAAAAACCACAGAGTTGATTTCCACACTCAGCGGAATTGTGTGGTGATTATACACTGAGATTATTCTGTGGTCAAATAATCAAGGCTATTTTCTCTCATGTTCATATTCTCACCCTAACACTCTGCTGTCTTCTCTCACTGTGTGTGCTGCTGCAAATATGTGCTAGAATGTTTCATATCAATAATTATATCCCACAGGCAATCATCTTTCGATCACAGTTTCATTACCACTATTTTGTTTAGCATATCATACATAAACCATACATGTATACACACACAAGTAGGTACAGAAATACATAAGGGCTTATAGGTCCTTTAGAGATCACTTGTAATGACACACATGCGTAAATGTACAATAAAGAGCAAGCAAGCAACAAGTGAACAAACCCTCATTTACACACAGAGAGAAATAAATGATAGTGGATGGTGGATTTCAAACAGATAGGCATGAAGGCTTACACTGATCATCATTTAGAAATGCACAGCTTTTCAGGACATGGCTCACATTTTTTCTGGCTCCTATAAGACGCAGACACTGGTACAACATCCAAGAAACAAGACCATTTTGGTGTATTGGCAGAGAAAGAATGGCTTTGCAGCTGCTTATTTTCTGCTTGGCATTTGAAAGGGGTGTCTGCACCTTGTTGAACACGGAAGCCTCATCATGATGCCGGGTAGGCTTGTTTTGGATGCCGCTTTCATGGCTACGTGGACGCTTTGTGTTTGTGTACAAGCACAAATGTGCATGTGTGCTTGTGCATTTGCAAAGAAACATGTTTAAGGTGTAGGTGAGACTGTAGTGGTTTGACATATATTCTCCCGTGTGATCTTACACACTCACAGGATGTAAGGTGCTGCATGTGTAAGGTGAAGGTGTTTACTTGCATTTCTACAAGTTGTTTGAGAAAGTAAAGGTTTCCATTGAAGTTGTGTAAAGCAGAGCATACATCTTCAAAAGATGTTTTCTGTGAGAAAAAAAATATTTTGTGCACATATCTGACATATGCACACACACACTTGCGTAACTTATGTCATACAATACGTGCAAAAGTTATTTTATATAGTTTCATGTTTTGAGAGTTTACCCTTTAATGTAAACATTACTTATGTGTTAGTGCTTAATGTTTACATGTTCAAACTTGAACTCAAACTCTTTACTATTACTTAGTGTAACTTATAACAATGCATGGCACTTCCATATCCCCAAAATGGCACTACTTCATTAGGGCATGATTATTATCAGTGATCAGTGTTTTGTGCCTGATTCTGTGTGTCCCTGACAACATATGAGCACTAATTGATTAACTTCTTAATGAGGATACACTTAAAATGCTATCCTAAAATCATTCTACAGCATAGCTAATTAATAGTAATAGTTGTCAAATGAAAGCTAAGAATCAGACCATAAACTGAAATGTTAAACTTTAGAATTAGTAGAATAAAATTGAAATGATCCAGTTTGATGGTTTAGACAATGACGTAGAGTCTGTATCCAGTATACTGAGCACCTTGATGAGTTGCCCAGATCATCACCCACAGCAGTCGTCTACCCTGAATCTGTCTGGCTGCTCAAGTTCACAACATTTAGTCGAGCCACCTTAGCCACTGCTTATATTATAGATTTACTTAGAATAGCCCCATAAAATCCTATATCACTTTTCAAACTGTTATCATACACCAGTTGAAATAGGAGTCCTTTAATGGGATGTATTAAATGGCTAATTGAAGTGTAATGTGCTAAGGTTTTACTTCCTTTGTAAGTGATGGTGACATGTGAGAGCATAAACCCACAGACCATTAAATGAGCTCAGAGAATTAATTTTATGCAAGTGCATGTGTGGATGCATGAGTTGAGTGTCTCTAAATGATTCAATATTTGGAGGACACGTATATGCCTATGACATATTTAGCCAGTGTGTGCATACAATACTCTGTCTACCTAGTGTGATTTGTTTGTGTGTTTATTGTGTACATGTGCAGAATGTGCCCCGTTGAATATGTGAGAGTCAGCCTGTGTGTGTGTGTGTGTGTGTGTGTGTGTGTGTAAGCTTTGCCTTCCCACAGCAAGTCAGTGCCTCCCCCTCATCAACCCGCTAATCACTGTGATTAGTGACTCATTTCATCATTACAGGTTTCATACCACACACTGCTCACCTCCATACACAGCTATTCCTGGAGAGAACTTCACACACACACACACACACACACACACACACACACACACACACACACACACACAGAGAAAAAGAGAAACACAGTGAGGCCTGGCCGTTGATCACACACTCCTCCACCTTCACCCCTGCAGTCTGCAATCCATCACAGTGCCGCTTGGGGAGAGCAATGGAGAGAGGAGAAAAAGAACAGAGGAGAGAGACAAAGGAAGGAGTGACCATGTCTGTCTTCTACCTTGAGCTGGGCCTCTTTTAATCGCCTGTGCACACACACGAACACACACAGGCAAACACAAACGGAAAGAGATATGTAAAACCAGAAACCCTAAAAGGTAACCACTTCCTTGAGTGGCAGCGTGTGTGTATGTGTGTGTGTGTGTGTGTGTGTGTGTGTGTGTGTGTGTGTGTGTGTGTGTGTGCGTGCGTGTGCATATGTGGCAATTTGCACCAAGCGCTACATGAAGCTGGGATCAAGTACATGTGTGAAAGTGCAACAAACAAAATATATTATTTATTTATTTATTTAAAGGGACAGTGCATATTAACGAACATGTAAATGTAAATATGTCAGAATTAGCCAAAGGCTACTTTCTATCTGCAGTCCCTGGCAAGTCAGAAGAAATAACATTGGCAAAAATTATAAATAACAAATACAAAAAATTAACAACACAATAGAAGAACTGGACAATTGGCACACACTAATGACAGTAACAAAGAACACTGAGAAGACACAGAGAAGCATAAAATTAGTTGTGACAGAGCTGGTTTCTTTTTAACCACTTTTTTAGATTGTCTTTAAAAGTGTTAAATGTGGTACAGTCTCTTTTTGAAGCTGGAATGTCATTCCAAACCTCAGGACATTTGACTGATAACACCTGTTTACTGAAGGCTGTGTCTAAGTGGTACTGCACAGTCACCTCTCGTAGAGGCTCTGGTTACTCTCCCACTGGTGCTGGACTTGAACATAATGAACTGCCCAAAGGCAGTGGAGCAAGTCCATGCAAGATCTTATAGACAGAGCAAGCAAATTTAAATTGCTTAAAATTTTCAAAACTTAGAATATTGTATTTTTGGAGTATGGACACGTTGCATGTTATTATTTATGTCCGGTAATCCCGCACATGCGCAGTACGATGGAGGGCAAAAGCACTGCTCCAGCTAATAACAAAACATAGCAAAACAACCACTGCCGCTGTCGTTTTAGAAATATCTGCTCAAAAAGGAAAATCAAA
>JAPQRQ010000003.1:4235294-4252275 GCA_037367365.1 Apogon talboti
AACAAACAAACAGACAAACAAACAAACAAACCGAACCGAAAACAATACCCTCGCCCTCCCCCTTCGGGGGGGCGGGGTAATAAAACAACTTCCCCTGTAATTTCTAATTTCTCAGGTGAGCTCTCCCTGACCCAGTGCTCACTGCTCAGTCACGTGGCGAGTGTGTGTGTGTGTGTATATGAGAGAAAGGCAGAGCAGATGTAAATGACAGTGTCAGGTGCCATGCAAAGCATCCAGGTACAGGTTGCATACTTTATCACCATGAAAAGGCTGTCCAAACCCTCAGCTGCGCAATTTCGAAGGAGAGAAAAGAGGAGGCGGAAAAGAAATCCAATTATAGAGGTATGTACCCTTTTATACAGTTAAAAAACATTTGATGTTACTAGCTACAGCTAGCTGAATTGAAACAAAACAAAGTTGGCTAATAGTGCTACTGTAGGTGATTATGCTGTGTGATAGCTGCTAAGGTGTCTGGTTTACTGCTGCTGAGCTGGTTTATATATGCTTCTATCAGGTTTAGTGTTGCTGAGCTGGTTTATATATATTTCTATCAGGTTTAGTGTTGCTGAGCTGGTTTATCTATGTTTCTATCAGGTTTAGTGTTGCTGAGCTGGTTTATATATATTTCTATCTGGTTAACTGCTGTTTAGCTGGTTTATATATGTTTCTATCTGGTTAAGTAGAAATAGACAAAGTAGAAATGGCACTAATAGATGCTGAGAGGAGGAGGTGGCATGAAGTTGAGCATGGCGCCTTTTTAATTCATCTTATGTAACAATGCACACAACCTGTACTGGAAGAATATTTTTATTATTTAATTCATTGTATATGTAAATGTGTATTGTTTGTTTGAGAAAGAATCATATAGAAAAAGTATACCAAAGGTATGTAATATGGCTGTTGTCCCAGAATTCACCTCACAGATCTTTTTTGCTTCCAAAATATGTTTTCATTTCATAATGTTGATGATGGTTGAGATGGTTGCTCTGAGCACAACAACGATTAGATGAAGTGAGTGCTGCCGTTTTTATTCACTTTGATGTTTTATTTAGTTAGCAGGATAGGCCTTGTAGATCCAACAGAATCTTACACCTGTGTCCTAAGACTCACCATCATAATCAGTTTAACCAAGATCACAACTGACATTAAAAACACAAGTCATTTGGCTTCTTCTACGAAGGAATATGATTGTGTGACATTGACAGTGAAATAGATCCAGCTTGTTTTTAAAATGGCCGATAATGGCCTAAATCTCATTATGATGTTCTATTCTATTGTTTGAGAGCTTAATGATGACTTTGTAGATATTTTGTTCATTTTATTGTTATTTTAATCGGCAATTTAAAAAACTAATAATAATAATTGATGGAACCTCTTGAATATGCCAAGTGTCCAAATCATTTTGGCCACTGCTGTACTTAAAGGGACTGTGAGGAGTGTCTAAGTGATCTTGAAAAAGTCTCACTTTTATATATGTGCCTGATCATAATCTGCGATTTAAAATTTGATTATCAGCGCCAAAATAGGTTATTTCCAAATGCTATTTCTCAGCTTCCCGGTCGGGTTGGACAGGACCGGACTGATCTACAGCAGACTTACGTCTCTATAGCCCCTTTTACACAGCACTTCTGTTCTGGGAATTTTTCACCTTTATTCCGGAAGAACGTCTGATAAAGGTGGAATCATGATTCCGAAACACTATGTATAAGGAACACTTCTCGTTCCGCAAGCAAGGTGTGACAATTGGATCACATATTGTGTGTGTGACCCCCACGCCGGGGGGGATTTAAAAATGAGCTGTGTACAGTAAACAAACATATCAACGCAACCAGAAAGATGTAGAACTGGGGAGACGCTGAGATCCACGAGCTGTTGTCACTTTGGGCAGAGGACTCTATCCATGCTAACAGTTATGAACAGCGAAAGGCGGCCAACTCTGGAGAGGTTACATAAGAAGATGTTGTTTTGTTGCTTTGTTGTTTTTAGAGCCAACACCGCTATGCTCTGGGTATTTCCACTGCGGAAGTTATACATCACACTATACGCTGCGCTGCGTCACTGCCCCTTTGATTCCAGGAACGCAGGCCCGCTGTGTAAAAGTCCAGCCTGTCTCACCTCTGTTACTCCTTTGGCTTGGCTGTGGAAATCAGTCAGTGGTGGAAAAAAGGTGGGATCATCATCTCACCTTTTTTTCGGGATCTCTGTGTAAAAGTGGCTTTGGACAACACCACGCTGAGCAGCAAAGTTTAGCAGTGAGAAGTAAGCTGACCAAGTGAGAAATAACATCTGTCATTTTTCCTGAAGAAATGGATTTCTTGGATTATTTTGTTGTAATGGCGGACACTGGAACTGGAGCTGGACTGGCAAAAAGAAAAAGGACAGAAGAACAGAAGAAAGCTAAACGGGAGAGTGATAGAGCATGGGCTAAAACACAGGTAAACCTCAGCATTGCTTTCAACTGACGGAGACAACTGAGGGAGTTAAAAGGTATGAAAACAGGTCCGGAGTTGGCCCTCTTCCTTCTAGACAGGTATGTAATGCTTATTTTCTTTATACATATGCATTGTAACATTTTATTTTACTACAGTGGCTGTTGGTAGCTCAGTCAAACTTTTAATAAACTCTTGTGCATTAGACGCATGGCTAGCTCTTTGGCATAAGCCGCACGGCTAGCTCTTTAGCACCATCAAGCTGTTTTCGAGCTGCGGACTGTGTTTTCGAAGCTGCAAGTAGTTACGCAATGGTAGGACATAAACTTTTGATTATCTTCACATAATACTCGACTTCGGGGTGGATAAGAGCCTGACATTCCATGAAAACATAACCACTGGCTAACTAAACATCCTCACTCAGATTTCTTTTTGTGATTTTAGTGTTCTGTCTTCTTGAATAATACATTATGTGTTTTTATGTGTTTTACAGTTACACAAAAAGACCCATGGCGTTCACACCAATTTGTTGCAGCCTCTGCTGAACCAAATAGTGTTATCCAGCATCAGCACAGACTCTGACCTGGATAAGTACATTGTTTTTCAGAGAGAAAATATTAAATTGAATAAATGTAAGGCGAGTTTCTTTCATGCTGGATTTTGTGCCCTTACGACAGTAGTTGCTAGTACTTATGGGAAGCGGAGTCTGTCCCAGAAAAGCACCACCGATTCTGGCCAAAGGTGTCGCTACAATCCACTTCAAACAGATAGTCCTCACAGCACCTTTAAATAGTTTTTACATTTTAAATTAAAAAAAAATAAAAAATAATATCCATATTGTAATATGTGGTCCATCAGTTTACTGACTTCAACTGATCAATCAAATCCTACATTTCACAACATCTATATAAACAGTAGGAGTAGCTAATAAAAAATTGATGAATATATTGCATGCAAATGCTAGGTATTTCTTTTACAGCAATAACTTTTCCTGTCAAAACAAAACATTAGGTGGACTTTGACTACAATTAGTCAAATCAATATTCAGTATTATAGTACTAAATATATTTTTTCTCTATCAATATATAGATTTAATTATTCCATAATCATATTCATTAAGTCTACTTACATCCATTTTTAGTGAGTAAATGATGATGAGATTATTACGACATTCCATTTTTTAATAGTCCATAACAGTGTGTGGACAAAGTCAAACATCCAAGGACTTAAATAGCCCAACCAGTCTGAAATTTAATGAATGTTTTGCATTCCGCCCACATTAACAACACTGAAAAACTCTTCTCTCTGTAAACAAATTAGTATCGATGCCAATTAGGTCAGACAATTTATATAACAAAAGAGAGTGAAATGTATTGTGGTCCTTCACTTTACCTGTAATTTTTCCTTAGCACTTTCCTGGTGGCTACACTGTGACTGCACAGTGAATTATATCTTTAATTTCTTCTGGCTTAGTATTCAGAGTGATTGCATATATCTAGCCTTTGCAAGAAACAAGCACAGACTCTGTGAATTTTTCCCATTAGTGAGAGATTAATACCTCCACTTTCAAATGATAAATAATCAATAGGCTGTATGAGACTTGTACTAATGTTCCAACCCAGCTGCTGTCTGATATATTATGCCTAAAGTTACTGGAGGGACATGAGGGGTAAAAGATGAAGTGCTTGGAAGTCCAGCTCTCTCAGGATGGTGCTCTGATTCACTGCTGTTCAACAGACAAACAATTTCAACTCATACAGACTCAGGAAGTATTCATCCCTACCACCTGAATTTCAAAAAGCACACAGAAATATTTGTCATGAGAAACAAACATTTAAAGAGGTTAAGAGCATTGAATAAGACCAGACTAACCCATTGCTCTTAGCTACTTATTCTGTATTTCTTAGAATATCATATACCAAACACCCACCTGTCCTGTAGTTACATGCATGATCTTACCCTCTACATTTTCCTTTTCTAATATGTATCTGTGGCTGATTCAGATTCTGATAGCTTTATTGATTACAGGGAGGGCAATTCTGCTGCAACTACATGTCAGCTATAGTGGGCAGCACTGAGTCTGGTTCAAGGACTGAAGATGGTGACCGGGTTCCCAACGAATCAAATGTACAAGAAATGCTTTTCCACAAGTGGTATCACCTCAACTTGCCTCAATGTATCTCGGTTTGGTTTGTTATTAGCTCTAGCATGCTGCATGTCCACCAGAGGTGTAGCACTCCCTCACCATGGCTGGTCATCATAATAACATAAACATTGCAATGTTATCTTGACCGTGACTGCAGTTACAAGTGAGGATACAAGGGGGGGAAATAAAATTGTTGAGTCCTCAAGTCTGTGATCAATTTATCAAGATAGACCCAACTAGAAAACTTGCTCCAGTGTTTTCACAGATGCCTTGCTAGCTTAATTTGATGTACTGTATTTGCAACATGATGACGCTCATATTGACACAGCAATCATTTTGAACCATCAGTCTTTGATCTGCATGACTTTACATCACATTTAGTATCACCTTTGCTCATTTGGAACCTCAGTAAAGGTAATACTAGACGCAGTATCTGATAGGACCTGGTAGCCCATGCACTCACATGAATTCAATGATTCAAAGATGCTGAGTCAAGGCGAACTGAGCTGATTCTGTTAGTGGAAAAGTGGCAAAAGAGGATTTTTGTGTGGAAAAATGTGGGACAATGTGGGACAATATATTAATTCTGAGAGAAAGAGGGATGTGTTTTTAAATTATAACATAAGCAAAGCATTGTTGATCAAAAACATAAGCACATTTTGTCACCTAAGATCTACTTTCACTTAGAATTTTCTCCTTCTGCTGCTGAAAATATAAGGAATATGTTCAGTAAGGATTAGGATTGAACTGATTTTGTTAATTTTGATTTAATATTTGGAAAGTTGGTGTAGACTGACATTAAAGCGGACAAGGGTAAAAAGGATATGATACCACTGACAGATAACCACCTCAAACAGCCGACTGGAACTGGGATTGAAGATAATTATGGAAGTTTGAACATATTTGGAAACAATTGCTATAATGCAATATAACACAATACATAACATAGATTAAGACTTAGATGCAGATCCCACCACATTTAAAACACAATATCTCAAGAAAAGCTTGACACAATTTCCTCACATTTGAGAGGAACAGTCATTTTGATGAAGATGAAATGAAAAAATATGACATAATACTTTTTTTACTGTAACTCCAGATTATAATACAAGGACAGTTGATTAATCTGAACAAGATTGTTGTTTAGATATGAGGATTTAAGGGAATTTAGTTCATTAAGATATCGAACTTCACCACAAAATGTCAATGTCACACACTCCCCTTTAAGCCTTTACATACAGGACTGTGCAGAAGTCTTAGGACACATAGCTTTGTTCTGTACAGCACAATCATGAGTTTACTGTTTATTGTTTGGTCATTTTATCAAAGTACAATTACAAGAGACAGGAAGTATGTGTTCAATATTAAAAAAAGCAAATGAAAAAAGAACTAAATGTTTATAGGTAAAAGTGAGTTGTTTAATATAACTTCCTTTTGGAATTCATACATCTTGTAGTCTCTTGGGTTGATGTTCCCGAGTTAACTTGAATAATCTTGTGAAATGTGCTGAGGTTCCTTCAGAAAATCAGTTATGGACTGTCTCTTATTCTTTTCTCTGTCCAGATGACCCAGATACAATTTCTATAACGTTATTATATATTTTACTGATTTTTAAAATATATTTCCTGTATGTTCCAGTTGTATGTATCTGGATAAAGACACTGAGTACATACTGCATGTGTGGTCATTATAACCTTGTTAAAACCACACATCTAAAGGTGGCCGAAGGCACATTACAATAGGCCCTTTTCCACTGCAGGAACTTTTACAGGAACTTTCAGCGTTATCCTGAACTTTGAAAAACCAAGGCGCATTTCCATCTAAATTACCTTGGTAAAAAAAAATCTTTCCCTCGCCACCAAACTTTCCACGAAAAACTTCCTGGTAGGGAGGTAGTACTTCTCAGATTACCCAGAATTCTTGAGGGGCGGGGCTGTGTGCTGGAGAATATGGACTGATTGGTGGACTACACTTGCAGTGTTACGAATTCCATTCACCTGCCCTTAAGCCACTGTGAGGCAGCAAACTTTGGTTTGTTTATTTCATTTCCACAAGCTTCGTCTTTTGATAATTCGGAAAATGGACCAAAGAGAAGTTATGACAAGTGGATGGACAACGAGGTCCAGGCTCTTTTGAGCATATTTGCAGAGGAGGGCTGTCTTGGCTGACACGTCTCTGCAACATTGCGTGGACATTGGGGGTGGTGCCTTTGGAGTGGCAAACCAGGGTGGTGGTTCCTATCTTTAAGAAGGGGGACCAGAGGGTGTGTTCAAACTATAGGGGGTTCACACTCTTCAGCCTCCCCAGTAAGGTCCACGCCAGTGTACTGGAGAAGAGGGTACGGTCGACAGTTGAACCTCAGATCAAGGAGGAGTGATGCGGTTTTGTCCCGGATGTGGAACTGTGGACCAGCTCTTTACCTTTTCTAGGGTGCTAGAGGGGGCATGGAAGTTTACCCATCCAGTCCACATGTGTTTTGCAGATTTGGAGAAGGCTTACGACTGTGTCCCTAGGGGCATCCTGTGGGGGGTGCTCCAGGAGTACGGGGTGGATGGTCCCTTGCCAGCAGCTATTCAGTCCCTGTACCGAAGGAGTGAGTCTGGTCTGCGTAGTCTGTAATAAGTCGGACTTGTTCCCAGTGAGGGCTGGACCAGGGCTGCCCTTTGTCACTGATTCTGTTCATAACTTTTATGGACAGAATTTGTAGGTGCAGCTGGGTGGTGGATGGGGTTGAGTTTGGTGGTGGGAGGATCTTGTCTCTGCTTTTTGCGGATGATGTGGTCCTCTCAACTGCATTAAGCAGTGACCTCCAGGGGGTCATGCCTCCTGGGGTGGGGGGGTCAGCAGAGTGTGAAGTGGCTGGGATGAAGATCAGCACCTCCAAGTCTGAGGCGATGGTCCTCAGCTGGAAAAGGGTAGAGTGCTCACTCCAGGTCAGCGGGGAAGCCCTGCCCCAGGTGGAGGAGTTTAAGTATCTCAGGATCTTGTTCAAGAGTGAGGGTAGGATGGAACGGGAAATTGGCAGGCGGATCGGGGCGGCGTCTGCAGTGATGTGGATGCTAAACCGGTCCGTTGTGGTGAAGGGGGAGCTAAGCCGAAAGGCACAGCTCTCGATTTACCGGTCGATCTACGTTCCGACCCTCACCTATGGTCATGAGTTCTGGGTAATAAACGAAAGAATGAGGCCGCGAGTACAAGTGGCCAAAATGAGTTTCCTCCGCAGGGTGGCCGGGCTCAGCCTTAGAAATAAGGTGAGGAGCTCGGTCATCCGGAGGAACTAAGAGTAGAGCCACTGCTCCTCCACTTCGAGAGGAACCCATTGAGGTGGTTCGGGCATCTAGTAAGGATACCTCCCAGACGCCTCTCGGGGGAGGTGTTTCCGGCATGTCCAGCTGGGTGGAGACCTCGGGGCCGACCCAGGACATGCTGGAGAGATTATATCTCTCAGTTGGCCTGGGAACGCCTCCGGATTCGCCCAGAAGAGCTGGTAGAAGTGGCTGGGGAGAGGGCTGTCTGGGCTCCTCTGCTGAGGCTGCAACCCGGACCCAAATAGGCAGAAGAAGACAACAAAATTTAGAGGACTTTGAATCGACGACACAAAATGATCAAGTCTATGTAAAATTAGTCAACAGGCTGCAAACAAAGAAACCTAAATCACAGGCAGAGAACTGTATGTATTCATGTTGTCGCTGTGAGCTGAACACTGATATATTCTTTATTTATTGTGATTTCCAGCTGAAATGGACCGGACGGACTCGCCATCTTTTTGAGTTTGTTTGTGCCTTCCGCCTCAAGCAGCCCTCGCCCATTGTCTCCTGCCCTTTAATAATAGTAATAATAATAATACATTTTATTTATAAGCACCTTTCATGACACCCAAGGACAATATACAATAGAAGATTTTAACAAAAGGCAAAATATAGAATACAAAAGAAATGAAGTAATTATGATACATAAAAAATAGTAAAAAAGGTAAAAAAAGTGAAGAGGTGCAGTACAGAGTAAGATGAGGAGTAACAGTTATGGTGGGAATGCTATTCTGAAGAGGTGAGTCTTGAGTCTGGATTTAAATATGGGGAGAGAGTCGGATTACGGATTACGGATGGATGGTGGAAGGACCAGATCTGGGGAGCAGAGCGGCTGAAGACTCTGCCCCCGTGGTGCTAAGGCTGACAGGGGTCACAGTGAGATGATGGAGGAGGAGGACCTGAGGGACCGGGTTGCAGTGGTGATATGAAGGAGGTCTGACAGGTATTGAGGAGCGAGTTTGTGGATGGCTTTCAAGGTATACAGGAGGAGTTCGAATTCAATTCTTTATTTAACTGGGAGCCTATGTAGTTCCTGGAGGATGGGGGTGATGTGATGGTAAGATGGGGTTTTTGTGATGATGTAGGCGGCAGAGATATGGACTAGTTGCAGTTTATGGAGGGACGTTTGGGGTAGACCGAACGGAAGAGCGTTGCAATAATTAATACGGACAGTTACTAGACTATGGACATGAATGGAGGTGGTATGGTGGGTGAGGGAGGGGTGGAGGCGGTTGATGTTACACAAGTGGAAGTATGCAGACCAGGTGACATTTTTTATGTGGGCTTTGAAAGATAGTGGGCCATCAAGGATGACACCAGACTCTTAACCTGAAAGGAGAGGAAGACTGAGGAACTGTCGATAGTGAGGAGAAAAGTGTCAGCTTTGGAAGGAGTGGATTTGGAACCTTCTCATTGGTTGGCTCACCTCCAAATTTCTGTTGAGTTTTAGGAATTTGGAGGTGAACCAGGATTTCATTTCGAAGAGGCAGGAGGTGAAGGAGGAGGGCGGGAGTGTGGAGGAAGGTTTAGTGGAAAGGTAGAGCTGGGTGTCATAGCAGTAAAAATGGTTGTTAAATTTTCTGAAGATATTACCGAGGGGGAGGAGGTAGGTGATGAATAGAAGGGGCCCCAGGACAGAGCCCTGGGGCACACCTGAGGTAACTGGGGAGGGATCTGACCTGAAGGATTTGAGCTGAACGCACTGAGTGTGGCCTGACAGATATTAATGAAACCAGTGGACGGGGGGTGTCGGTGATGCCAATGAAAGAAAGTCTACTGAGGAGAATGGGGTATGAGATGTGTCGAAGGCTGCACTCAGGTTGAGGAAGATGAGGATGCAAAGTGAACCGGAGTCAGCTGCAAGGAGGAGATCGTTAGTGATTTTTCAGAGGGCAGTTTCTGTGCTGTGGTGGGGGTGGAAACCAGACTGGAAAGGCTTGTACAGGCTATTGCTCATTAGATGTGTATGGAGTTGAATAGCGACTATTTTTTCAACAATTTTGGACATGAAAGGTAAGTTAGTGATGGGGCAGAGGTTAGTGAAGTTGTTGGGATCTAGACCTGGGTTTTTTGAGGATAGTGGTGACAGCTGCAGTTTTGAATTGAAGGAGAACAGTTCCAGTGGTTAGGGAAGAGTGAATGATTGAAGATATGAGGGGAAGCAGAGAGGGGAGGCAGGATTTGACCAAAGGTGTGGGGAGCGGATCGAGGTGACAGGTGGAGGGCTTGGATTTTTTGATGAGGCTGAGGATTACAGAGGTGTCGGGGAGTTGAAAACTGGAATAAGACTGACGGAGCATGAGAGGTTCAGGCTGAGAGGCAGGTGGTGAGTTAGGATACTGGTAGATGCTATGGATTTTCTCATTAAAGAATTTCATTAGAGACTGACAGGTGTCAGCTGAGTACAAGTGTGGGGGAGTAGGGAGTCAGTGTTTTGGCGTTTCCCTCTGAAGAGATGATTAAGCCAGAATAGTAGTTTGATTTGGATTTAGTAATTGAGTCCTTGTAGTACAGAATGTGAGTTTTGAACATGTTCATGTGGATGGTGAGATCATTTTTCTTGTAAAGTCACTCGAGTTGTTGACCTTTAGCCTTCATTAGCCGGACTTCAGTGGGTGAACCAGGGGGCAGTTGAGGAGAAGGAAACAGACCATGTTTTCAATGGGGCAAGAGAAGTGAGAATATTTATTAAACCAGTATTGTAGAATACAGTAAGTTCATCAGGGGTTGAGGGGTGTCCGCAAGTAGGATGTTGTCGATATTGGAGGAGAGAGTGTGTAAATTGATGTCCTTAAAATTTTGAAATGAAATGAGACGTGGAGACTTGAGAGCGGTGAGGCAGAGTGAAGTGTTGAAGGAGAGGAGGAAATGGTCGGAGATGTGTACATCATCAGCTGAACAGTTGGAGAGGGTGAGACCAGAACAGCAGACTAGGTCCAGGGTATGTCCTTTCTTGTGTGCTGGGAAGTCTATGGATTGGTGGAATCCAAAACTGTCCAAACAGGAAGAGAAGTCTTTGGTGACGGGTAAATTTCTATTGTCCATGTGAATATTGAAGTCCCCCAGCAGTATTATATTAGATGGAAGTGCTGATAGGTGGGTGAGTAAAGTGGCAAAATCATTTAAAAAGTCACTGTGGTGCTTAGGGGGATGATAGACCATTGCAACAATTGAGGGAGTGGGTCCAGGCAGCATAAACACCATGCATTCAAAGGAGCTGAAGGCAAGCACAGATACAGGCAGAACCTTCCACTTCTTGCGGTGAATTATCGCGAGACCTCCTCCCCAACCATTGCCATGGGGACGGCAGCTGTAAACAAAGCCAGGAGGAGTGGTTCATTTAGCTGTGATAAGTCATTGGGCTGTTGCCAGGTTTCAGTAAGACAGAGAAAGTCAAGCTTACGGTCGGTGAGGAGATCCTGCATGAGATGTCCCTTGCTCGTGAGTGAGTGGATGTTGATGAGACGGAAGTTGACAGCGGTGTTGTCACGCTTAGTGAGAGCATTAGCCAACCTAGCTAGACTGACTAATGCTTGTTGGTCGACAGCCCAGCCGCAGTTTCTGGGGCAGCGGCGAGAGGTGGACCAGATGGACCTCGCTGAGTTGGAGCTGCCGAATTTGAAGCTCCTGCGAGACCGTCCGGGTGGTGGTGCAGCACTGGAGGTAGAGGCTCGGGCAGATGACAGAGGAGCCAAAGGAGCTCAGTGGCTGTGTATCATAGGAGACCTGACACAGGACAGTGGCATGTCAGCAGGGCCAGCCAGACGATTGCAGACCAGATATGGAACTTGCAGGCCCACATAACGACAGCAACGACAGGTGGATCAGCAGAGCCAGATGCAGTGATCCAGACACTTGGCCAGAAGCCCTAACCTTTCACAGATGTTTATTTCCTTTTTAATATCGAGGCACCTTGTTTTTTGCACCTTTTGTTTTGTGTTTAAATTTTTTATTAAAAACAATTCTAACCTAATATTGTGTGTTCATTTGCAAGGCATCAAAATATAAATAGAGTATAAATACTTTTTTAAGCAACATGCAGTAGAATTAAGTGCAGACATTTGAGTAAATCTCTATGACTTTAGGGTTTAACCTGGACTATATAAAACAAGAGAAATGAAGGACTATCCATCACACTTAAGGTTGGACGTGATTTAGTTTGATGACTGAGAAGCTGAAAATACATGTTCTTACCATTAAATAAAAATTATCTATGTCATTTGGAATAGATTGTCAGATGGTTAACTTCACCTAAAACAGGGTATCCGCGGGGCCTTAAAAAGTCTTAAAATGTCCAAAATCCAATAATTTGAATTTAAGGCCTTAAAATGTCTAAAATTCTCTTAAAATCTCATAAAATGTCTTAAATACGATTTTGAAAGGTCTTAAAAATTTATTTACGCCACTTTTATTTAAAACAAATGCGGAAACTTCAGTCTTGCTTTGAAATGTTTCGATTTTTGAAGACGCTGTAACATAACTACAAAACGGAAGTAAAGTACCTGTGCAGCTGGTCAGAATTTATTGAGCGCAACCAGCTAGTGTACTGTGCGTGCGCTGCGGCGTAACTGCGGAGCATGGCAGCAGAGAAAACTAAACGAAAGCCCACAGCAAAGCTGAATTATTTGTTGTAGGGCTGGGTGATAAGGCCTACAAAAAAAATTCTCCGATTTTTTAATGAAAAACTTGATTTTCAATCCGATTTTCCATCCCCTATTTAAAAGAACCTAAGTGCAGACTGCAAATATGTTGTCTATTCACATACACGCGGAAATCTCTTTTCACTGTTTTCACTGTTATACTGTTGTGGCGCTATTATGGATCATGTGAATGTGAATTCACTATGTAGTAAAACATGAGGAACAACTTGGGCGTCCTCCATCCGGGGCGTATTGTGTTGAACAAACAATGATGTGTGTTTGTCGGTCGCCGTTTATAGCGTCATCGTGCTTTTTGGGCCTTCAGCTTCTTCTATTTACTGCCACCTACTGGGCTGGAGGTGTAGTGCAGTTTCTTTTACAACTCTCCCATACGTCATCAGTGTGATTTGAAAAAATTACTTGGAACTTTGGGGTGTAGTGGAAACGCAAAGCACACACATTAGCAGGAATTCTTTTACCCAGGTAAATAAGTTCCTGATAATGAAAGGTCTTGGTATTGTGGTGGAAAAGAGCCTAATAGAACTGTACAATGTGTTGGGAACTGGGATTGAACCTGGACTTTCCTGCTGTGAGCATTAGTGTTTTCCACTACATTGTCCAATACACCTTAATGTAAAACTGCTTTGATATATTTTTTCCTATATGAATGATGCTTTTCATACAATCACTAAAACATACATCATCATTGTTTTGTGTGGAATGTAAGACAAGTCCAGAGGTGACCTGTTTCTGTTCACATCTCTAGGACTGTTGTCCTTAACCCACAAGTATAGTACTAGTACCCTTGTTATAATGTGGTCAGGGACAGAATTGAAAAATTCTAATCAAATCAAATCAAATCAAAATTTATTTATATAGCGCCAAATCATAACATAAGTTATCTCATTGCACTATACATATAGAGCTGGTCGAAAACAGGCTCTCAAGCTAATTTATAGAAACCCAACAGAAACATCCAGGAGCAAACACTTGGTGACAGTGGCGAGGAAAAGCTTCCTTTTAACAGGCAGAAACCTCGAGCAGACCCCGACTCCTGGAGGACGGTTGTGTGCCTTGACCAAAAATTATGCCCAAAGGTTACAAGAGGTTGTTTTACTGCTATTATTCCACTATCTTTTACATTTCCATGGCAACTATACAACACACATGTAATAGTGTATCATATCATAAAACAAAGTGCAACACTTGTGAGCTCTAGGTACTACGCTGATGAGTCTCCACCATCATCAGATTTTGAATCCCAGCCAATTTAGGTGACTGTGGTGCAGGAACCAAATGAAACCTGTTCAAATCTACCTTCTAGACATACACAGTACAGAAAGCCTCAATAGGAATCCAGAGGAAATTATTACAGTCATGGTGGAAAATAACTGGAACAAATTATGAAATGTATTGGATACAATGGATGGATAAGGAAAAGAGGTTCACATTCACAGAAGCGTAACACACAAACATATATGCATCTCCATTACAGCAGTAGCCTCTGAGCCTTTTTCTTTCTGATCGACCAGAGCTATTGATGCACTGGATTTTGGAAGATGGAGTCAATAAACAAGTGGAAAAGCATTTTGAGAAGAGTGACTGAACAGGGGAGTGTATTCACATGCAACCCAGCTTTGCTTTGCATTTATCTGTATGTATCTCTGTGAGTCGCCTTAGTTAATGCATTCACATGTATACAGTACCTGCACACTTCTCTCTCCCCCGATGTGAATTTGTCTTTCTCTCTCTTCTCTCGTCTCCTGTCCTCTTGTCTTTTCTCGCAGGGCTGAGTCATTAATGTTTAATGCTCACTCAGGAAGCAGACATGCTCAGCACGGCTCACACACACACACAAACACACACACCCTCCTACATCCCCCTAGCGACGCCATCCTCATTACCAGCCTGAGATTTGACCTTTCACCCTAAGACCAGATGGCTGATGTTTTCATTCTGGAGGGAGAAGAAATGAACCAGGAGTGGCTGCACATCACACACACATACACAGTGTCACAAGAAGAACGAATGAGAAGAGGATGTGGAGGGTGTTTGTCTATCAAGAACCGGATCAGATGGAGTTATCACTGATTCAGGAACAGCTACAAGAGAAATCTGTGTCCGCATGACATACAGCATGGCATCACCTGAACAAGCTCCTTAGTGTTGATGAAAGGATGGGGTGCGCAATGTTTTGCAGAAATTTAGAACTTCCTATGTTTGTAAGCTGGGAAAAACACAATGAATGATTGAATGCATGCCATGCTGAGTCTATCCCACCTACTTAAGGGTGAAGGCAGGGTACACCCTGGCCAGTTCATCGCAGGACTGACACAGAAACAATCACTCTCACATTCACACATGTCTTTGGATGGTGGGAGGAAGCCAGAGTACCCAGAGAGAACCCACACAGGGAGAACATGCAAACTCCACACAGAAAGAAAGGCGTTGGGATTGAACCCAGGACCTCGTTGCTGTGAGGGACGAGTGCTATCCAGTGCACCACCATGTCGCCCCCCTGTATAAATCCACTATGTTATAAATAATATACCAAAAAGAAACTAAATGAATTAGAAATCTCACTATGTTTATTGACAAAGTACCTAAAAAAAGTCATAAGTACACAGAAAAGTGTCAAAGACACATAGAAATACATAAACAACACTTATGAATAAGAAATGACACCTGAATGTAATAATAACAATAATAATAATAATAATAATAATAATAATAATAGTAATAATACATTTTATTTGATTTTCAAGTCACCCAAGGTCACTTTAAAGAAAATAAAAGCATAAAATAACAACAACAAACATTATTAAAACAAAACATCAACCTAAAAATAAGTGTAGTGCACAGTGACTAGTCAGAGTGAGTATGCCAGTTTGAACAGGTGGTTTTTGCATCTGGATTTGAATGTTGTGGAGTCTGACTGTCTTATGTGTGGGGGGACTTCCATAGACTGGGTGCCAAGCAGCTGAAGGGTCGAGCACCCATGGTACTGAGGCGTGAGTAAGGATAGTTAGTAGTCCAGCAGAGGTTGAGTGGAAGGTGCACGAGGGGCTGAATTCTTGGAGGAGGTCGCAGAGGTAAGTGGGTGCTAGATGGTGGAGAGCTTTGTACTGGATGCGGTATTGTACTGGGAGCCAGAGAAGTTGGATGAGAATAGGGGTGATGTGGTCAGATGAGTTGGTGCAGGTGATGAGCCGGGCGGCCGAGTTCTGAATAATTTGTAGTCTGTTGATGAGTTTGGTGGGGAGTCCGGTGAGGAGGGCATTGCAGTAGTCGATGCGGGAAGTGACAAAGGAATTAACCAGGATTTCGGTGCTGGATTGGGACAGGGACGGGCAGAGTCTAGAGATGTTGTGGAGATGGAAGAAGGCAGTCCGGGTGATGTTTTGAATGTGAGGTGCAAATGAGTCCTGTGTGATGCCGAGGCTTTTGACTCGGGGGGAGAAGGGTACAGGGAATCCGTCGATGATGATGGAGGCTGAGGTGCGTCGTGATTTGTTGAGGGTGGATTTAGAGCCAATGAGCAGGGCCTGGGTTTTATTGCCATTAAACTTCAGGAAGTTCCTGCTCATCCAGCTCTGGATGTCTTCCAGGCTGGTCATGACGGAGGTGGAAGGGATAGCAGTGGTGGGTTTGGAGCACATGTAGACCTGTGTGTCATCAGCCTAGCAGTGAAAATGGATTCTGTAAGAAAGAGTGTGCCCAGGGGGAGGAGGTAGATGATGAAGAGGAGTGGACCCAAGACTGATCCCTGGGGGACACCTAGTGAAACACCTGAACACCCAGACTTGTAGTCCCCTAATTGCACAAATTGTTGGCGTTCCGTGAGGTAGGATCTGAACCAGCAGAGTGCAGCACCAGTGATCCCAATGCCAGCCAGGCGGTCCAGGAGTAGTGTGTGGGAGATGGTGTTGAATGCTACGCTGAGGTCGAGGAGGATGAGGACGGTAAGTAGTCCGGAGTCAGCTGCACAGAGGAAATTGTTGGTGATTTTGACCAGGGCTGTTTCAGTGCTGCGTTTTGGATGTAAACTGGATTGGAAGGGTTCATGGAGGTTGTTTGTGTCAAGGTGGGACTGTAGGTGTGCAGCAACCACCCATTCAAGTGTTTTGGAGATGAAGGGGAGGTTGGAGATGGGCCGGTAGAGGTTAAGGTCAGTTGGGTCAGAACCAGGTTTTTTCAGGATGGGTGTGATAGCAGCCAGTTTGAGAGCGGGAGGTACAGTGCCAGTGGTGAGGGAAGAGTTAATTATGTTGGTGATCATGGATTTCTTCAGCTCTAAAACGGAAATAGATGGCAGGCAGGCTTTGACAAGGAAGGTGGGAAGAGGATCAAGCTGACAGGTGGTGGCTTTGGCTTTATGGATGAGTTCAGAGGTGTGTTCTGATACTGGGGTGAAGTCGGAGAGGGAGCTGATGAGAGGTTGGCCAATGGTGATCATCC
>JAPQRQ010000003.1:4271094-4295351 GCA_037367365.1 Apogon talboti
ACCCCGACTCCTGGTGGATGGTCGTCTGCCTTGACCAGTTGGGGTTAAAGAGAGAGGGTAAAGCGAGAGAGAGAGAGGGGGAGAAAGAAAGATTGAGAAGGGGGGAAATAGAAACATTTGTGTGTACAATGAGAAGATCTGTGTGCAGTGATGACATGATACATTTCATGTTATGATCTGTCGAGTTAGAGCTGAGACCTTAACAAACGTCATTAATCGAGTAACTATTTGGTCTGTAAAATGTCACAAAATTGGGAGAAATTGTTTTCTTAAAGCCCAAGATGACATCTTCAACTGTCCTGTTTAGTCCAGAACCCAAAGACGGAAAGAAACTACAAAATGTTCACGTTTAAGGAACTACTTGTTGAATAAATTAAGTCAACAACTAACTGATGAAATGTTGCAGCTCTGATATTAAATTGCCCAGTTTCTCGTCACCCTCTGTTTCTGCAGATCTAATGGATAAATAATATCAACAAGTATTGTCTATTTTCAAAACATACTGTAGATAGCAAAAGAGGTTTACAGGAGCAGGCAGTAATGACGTAGTGATAAGTCAGCATTTCATCTTTCAATGCATACATTTTTGCTTTTATCAGATTTCTTATTTAGTAGAAATCTAGTAATTCATCTTGTCATATAAATGTTAACATCTGAAAATTCAATAGGTGACTGGTGTTCTATAAGAATTTCAGCAAACAAATGACTTTTGCTCAAAGTGTGTCACTTTTACACTAATACACTATTTGATGTATATTTGAAAAACAATATAACCCTCAGCAATGACATGGTTAACTTATGTTCAAATTAATAGATGTAACCAGGTAATTTTGAGAAAATTTGACAATTGCGAACATGCATTATGCTGTTTGGCAACATGAGACATAGTTTAAAGCAGTGTATGAGTTTCATCACTAGTTTTTTGGGTTGTTTTTTTTTCTTTCAAAATTTGTAATACCTGAGTGATAGCCTAATTATCACAGAGTCTGGTTTAGACCAGCTCTATATGTAAAGTGTCATGAGATAACTGCTGTTATGATTTGGTCCTATATAAATAAAATTTGATTTGACTAAACCATCAGTCTTTCTGTGCTTGTGCACCTGAATCACTTCCCTCAAGGTGAACAACTTTGAAGATGACTCCTTCATAAACACAGTCTGTTTGTTTACATAATAAACCGAAATGTCACTTGGGCCTTTTTGGAAATTTTGTCACGAAGTGCATTGTGGGAATGGGAATTCCACGCAGCAGCAATTTCATTGTCTTTGTGAGTGCTGTACCCAAATGTTGCCTTTACCTCCATCCACCGACTATGCTCATTCTTTAAAACAACCCTAGTGGACTGTACAATTTTTACGTTGTAGCAATCTGGCTTGTTTTCTTGGCGAATCTGTGAGAATCCCCTTTTGCTTCCCACAATGCACTTCACGACAAAATTTCCAAAAAGGCCCAAGTGATGTTTTGTTTTGTTATGTAAACAGGTGACTGTGTTTATAATAGTCATCTTCGAAGTTGTTTACTGTGAGGGAAGTGATTCAGGTGTGTAAGCAGAAAAAGACTAATGGATTAGTGATAATTAGGATATCACTTGGGTTTTACAAATTTAAAAAAAAAATGTGATGAAAGTCATACGCTGCTTTAAAAGATTTCTACATTTTCTGAAAACAGTATTGTTTTCAATTTATATTGTCATGCAATCATTGTGGATCATCGACAACAACTATAGATGAGATATGATGTTATGTCCTGTTTAGGAAATGATGTCAGCTGTGACAAAGTTCAGCTGACATCCAGCATGTTTTTTTACTGATGCAGTCACCTGATTTTCTCTTCCTGTTTGGTTGTCATAGTAATGAGTCGTTACCTCAAATTCCCTGTTTTGAAGAAAAAATAGAGCTGCATTGCTTTTTTGAGAACTTCTTTTTCTATGCTGATTGATTCTGTTGTACTAGATCAATATATTGATATATATCAATATATTATATTATATTATGTTCTTGTCAGTATAATTAATTTGATGTTCTTCCTTTTTTCCTCAGTATGGTGCAGAGTTCCGCCGGTTTTCGGTGGACCGAATCAAACCTGGCAAATTTGAAGAGTTCTACAAGCTCATCCTGCACATTCACCGCATCGCCAACATGGAGGTGATGATCTGCTACGCCGACATCCACGGTGACCTGCTGCCTATCAACAACGACGACAACTTCTGCAAAGCAGTGTCGACGGCTCACCCACTGCTCAGGGTGTTCATACAGAGACAAGGTAGGTCGCCTGACAGGGAACATGGACAATGTAGGCTTCTCATGGCTTTTTTTTTTTTTTTTTTTTACATATGACACACTTATTACACAACAGGAATCAAGGTTACAGAGCCTACAAACCCTCAGAATGCAACACTGTTACTCAGAGTCCTGAAATGTTTATGTGATCATTGAAATTTTTGTTTTGTTCAAGTTTAAAGGCTGATTTTGGTGTTAAAGTAAAAGTTGAGAAAAACAAATAGTTATTTGTGATTTTAAACTTTTCATAAACAACCTTACTAGATGAAGGATGCACTACAAGAGAAAAAACACCTAAAAGGTGCAACAAGATGAGAACCACAAGAGACATATAAATCCTACATTTATGCAGAAGACCTATATGATGTATGGTGACCAAACCATATTCAGGAAGAATTAGAACAGTCAAACATTTTGGTTTTATCTGACATTGTAAACGGCTTAAAATAGTGTCTAAAGAAAGCTGTTAATCATCTGCCTTATCTCTCAGTATTATCTCCTAATGTTTGACAGATCAAACCTTCTGTAACTGCTTCCCCTTAAAGCTGATAGAATATTCTCATAGTAAAAGGATCAATTTCATTCCCTGCATCTCAGGCTGCAATTATTTCGCCGACTTACATAAAAATTTCCCCACAGAATATTTCCTTAACCAATTATGTCTTTCTTCCTGCGCTGGGAACTCGAGGCCCTTTTTGTTTACTTCTTGCAAGGCTTTCTGTGTGTGCGTTTTTGTGTTTCCTGCTCTCTTATTGGCTGGATCTGTCTCCGTCTGTGTCTGTCTGCCTGGCTAAATCCTGTGTCTTATCCAGAGGAAGGGCTCGAAGGCAGATGAACACACTTATATATACACACAAGCATACATATGCACACACAAATGCACAGTGAACACACAGGCCAATGCTTTGGCAGCCCCATAGAAATCAGGTCATTGAGCAAAGCCTGTGTCCCAGCATACCAGACATTACTGAGAGACAAAAGACCTGCATGAAAAGAGAGACTCCTTACCGAGCTAACTCTAGCGTTAGTGTGTTTGTGTTGTTCTTGTGTGCAGTTGCATGTGAGCGTGCACTTTTCCAAAGACACCACCACAGTAACCTAAATGGGAACCAATCCCAGTCTTTCTCTCTCTCTTTTCATTGATCCCAACTCTGAAGTGGGTCTCGTTGGCATGCCTGCCAGGCAGCCAGCGAGCATATAAATGAATCTATCACCATTCACATCTATTCATACAGCCAATCCCTTGTGTAATGTCCCTTCCTCCTGTGTTTAATTAACATGTACACTCAAGGGTATTGTTTTAATTGCCATCCAGTGGTTCAAATGCATAAGATATTTGCAGAATGGTGAGTTGTCTTTCTGTGGCTTTCCAATTTGACTTTGATATTTTGGCTCATAATACATATGATTTGTGATGAAGTAGTCACAGTAATGGTGTACAAATTCCATTAGGCCTGCACAGGGACGATTTTCAGCATTGACACTATGATATGCTTTTCTGATGAAGAAGCAAACTATTATTAACAGATGTGTTGTAGACATGTAGATATTTCCCTAAACCTCTTCACAATATTGTAGATATGGAAGAACAAGTGAACAGTATAACATAAGGTGTGATTTCTGACCCAGGACCTGCTTTGCTTTGCTTTTTGATACTTTGGTTTGTACATCTTTCATCTGTGATTTCCAACTGATTTGGTTGTCGGTTGTCACTCATAGAAATTGGACTTCACTAACCTCCTCAATGTTTTCCCCATCCATCTGAATCTTTGCTTGCAGTTCACTCCTGGAGCTCCCAAAGAGCATAAATCTCATTTTGTTCAGGTTCCATGATAATTTATTTCTGTTGAACCATACCTTTAGTTTACTCAGTTCTGTATTTATGTGCTACATTAGGATCTCCAAAGCACTCCCGGAACAAAAAATATTTGTGTCATCAGCAAATAACACCATCTTCAACACTATAGACACCCTACGTATATCGTTAATGTAAAGAATAAGCAGCTTTGGGCCCAACACTGACCCCTGGGGGACACCACAAGTAATATCCAAACATTTTTTAGCTGCAACTTCACAAAGTGTTTCTTGTTAGTTAAGTAACTCCTAACCCAGTCCAGTGCTGTTCCTCTAATACCATAACATTCTATTTTAGTAACTAATATGTCATGATTTATTGTGTCAAAAGCTTTTTTGAGGTCAATGAATACTCCAACTGCGTGATGTTTTTGATCTGTTGAATTGGTGATTTGCTCTGCTGAGTCTATTAATGCTAATGAAGTTGCTCTGTTTGGCCTGAGTCTGTTTTTAGTTTCAGTGAGTAGTTTATGTTTATGTATGAATTTATCTAACCATTTACTGAATAGTTTTTCTAGAATTTTTGAGGATTGAGGAAGTACTGAAACAGGTCTGTAGTTTGCAAAATGGTGGTTGTTCCCAGATTTATAAAGAGGTATCACTTTAGCAACTTCCATTTGGTTTGGAAATAAGTTACAAATATGAGTTAGTGGTTTGGAAATCCCCTCAATTACCCCTTTTACAACAGTCATATTAATGTCATTACAGTTGGTGGATGTCTTATTTGTACAGTTATGTATTATATCAACAAATTTTCTCTCACTCACTGCTGTGAGGAACATTGAACTCAAATTTCTGTCAATTAAGTTTTCATTCTGCATCTCAGATGTTCCTCAATCAGGGATTTGAACTGCTAGATCAGGTCCAATACATACAAAAAAAACCTGTTAAAACTATCAATCACTTCATCCATATTATTCTTTTCAGTGTTATTAATAATAAATATTTAGAATAACTTATTTGTCTATTAGAAATTTTTATTACATTATTCAGTATGTTCCATCTATTTTATGTTATTTTTGTTATCATTTAACAGTTTATTGTAATATTGTTTATTAGTTGTCCTTATAATATTAGTAAACTTATTTTTGTATTTCTTATATTTATTTTCAGCATCCTTAATTCTGTCTTATAAATCCCCTATTAAGTGTTTTTTTTCTTTTTGCAGACATTGTATAAGGCCTTTGTAATCCACAGACGATTTATATATTTTACCCTCCTACTAACTTTTTTTTAAAGGACAGTATTTATCATATAATAGTCTAAATGTACTTAAAAATTCATCATAAGCCCAGTTAATGTTTTTAGATTAAGTATGTTTTCCCAGTTGTCATCAAATCACTTTTAAATACTTTTATTGACTCTTCTGTTGTAATTCTTCTGTTTATTGTTTTTATGTCCAATTGATTAGTCTTGTAGCTGCTGTGATGTATTGTAAAAACTGGTAAGTGGTCACTGAGTTCACTTATTAATAATCCGCTTATTGTGTTGTTTATGATACCGTTTGTAAATATATTGTCAATTAGAGTGGCTTTGACCTCCTCCACCAACTCCAAGATGCCTTTCTGCTGCAGCCTGACAGCCGAGATTTCTCCTGATAGAAAGTTGAGGGACTTCTTAATGTCCTCGACCTCCTCCGCCACTGGTGTCTTCTTCTGAGCCATGTATCTGATTCCAGCTTTAGCGGACAGGTGTTAGCCTGCTGGTCAGATGTTACCTTAGCTGCTTGTGATCTAAATATAGAAATGAAATATAGTATTCATAACAACATTTTCCTTGGTGTATAATAACACAATAATTAGAATTTTTGTGTTATTACCATAGCATGGAGCAGATTGCAGTTTAGTGTGCACAACATTGCACTGCTGTTTTTTGTCTTTTCTTTTTCAATTTTATAGCAAGTTACATCCAGCATTAAGGTAGATGGTCATCACTGACTATGTTTGAGTATGGACCAGATTTTGACGTTTCTTCGGGCCTCCATAGGGGAGATGAAGGATGGAATCAGTCGGTTACACACTCCAACTTCAGCACTACATGTCATTACAGTGGACCATTTTAAGTAATAGATTGCTTTGTAACATTTTTGTGCTAGTAAACAAAGAATTGACATAATATTTTGCTTGGATGCATAACATGTACATAACTGCTGTGCTATTAATTTACAGAAATGGTAAAAATCACAACATGTAATGAACAACTTAATCAAGTATGCATCTCTCTAGTCAGTGGGAAGAGCAAACTCACAAGTAATTTCCCACTTCAACAAACATAAAGCTAGAGCTGGGCCTGATGCAGGCCGTTTCAAAAGTCAGATGTGGCCTGAGACCCTGTGACCAGGTCCCATCCCTTCCAGGAAGTACAGTTTTGTCACAGTTGTTGCATTTTTTTTTAAAATCATCTTTAAAAGAACCCTGTTGTTGCAGAACACATAACTACCAACTAGAACTATACTCAGGGAGCACAGACCTCCACTAACACCACTCTTCTTCTACTACTACAATATTATTCAACCACAAGCAAACCACTAATTATGACCTTTATTTTCCCCCCTTTGTCAGTTGGTGCCACTGGTTTCAATTTAATTGTTAATGGACTGAGTTGGCCTCTAATGTAACGACACAGTGAGAAAAAACTTCCAGCCTAAGCCTCTTTGTAGAGGGGTTCATTGATGGCCTACACTCTACCCTTCCACAGAATTTCATGAAAATCTCTGTGGTCCTTTTTGCATTATCCTGTTGTGATCCTGCAGACAGACAGGCCTGCAGGAGTGATGACATGGCCTCATTGGTGGAAGTACAATACTTTGAATTGTGTGATGCATGGGGGAAAAACACATCTGAGAAAATTCTTCAGCAAGTGCACAAAGATATCTTGTTCAGTTGCAAAGTAAAATATGATTACAATGTTTATTCCTGAGCCAAAGGATTTGCCTCTTGGATTTTGTTATAAGATGTCTTATGTGCAATACAGATTGTACATAGGTTCTTGGTTATTGTTGTGGTATAAACATGACACTGACATGGTGATGTGCTTTAGGGGAATGTGTACTGTTGTGACTGATGCTGCAGCAGTCTGAGCATCTTAAGCCTCACAGTAGTCTATTGTTAGTATCCAGACAAAGCTGTGTGTGTAAGACAATGTGAGTACCTCACGCCTCAGAAGAGCAGGCCCATACCCACTGTGGTACAGGCATGACAACATGTGCATTAGTCAGTACCAGCCTTTCAGATGCTCCTGGTGTCACTGTGGTCAACGTGTCTCGGTCAGCAGACCACCCAGAGAAGAGACAACTTCACACACACATAAAGACAAGATGACTCACTCCAATCACAGTTTGGACATTATGCGTAAACTGAAGTGGACTGGCCTTTCACATCCATATGAGTGTGAGGAAAACACATTTAATTCGACAGCTCAACCCACAAAGTTTTTATGTGTCTCTTTCTGCTCCATTAAAACAAGCCTGATTTGTTTCAAAGGGCTGCATCAGTAGCAAATTGTTCATATTAAAAAAACTTTTTCAGGATTATCAAAGGTGAAGTTTACATACATATACAGTATGTGCATGCAAAAGAAGACAACTAAAAAGAAAGAAAACAGAAGGGTATAGTTATAGGGTTTGAAAGTGTAGTTACTTCATTAGTCAGACGGACCTAGATTAACCATGTATTCATGCACATTCTTGTACTTTCATTCAACAGAAGGTATTATAATATACACATCTGTCTTGTCTGACACCCTGTCCTTTCAGGCATGGATTGCCATTGTTGTTGAGATCATTTGGCCATGTGCAGTCCTTCTGTGGTGACATAGGTGGTAGTAAACCTGCAGATGATACCTGTTAACCCCGCGGGCAGTGACGACAGCTGATTTTAATAATATGACCTTCACCTGCAGAATAGAAGGGTACACTTTGTGGTTTAGCCCAAACAATGAGCAGTTGCCTCTGTGTTGATGATCACACGATGGGAACATGAGGAAGTTAAAATAACAAAAGCTTATGTTTCCCTTTAAGTTATCTTTGTTGCTCCCAGCCTCTGCATTACGCTCTGTAATACCTGCACAGTCATGTTTTGGAGGAGAACAGAAAGACTTTGTCTTCACAAAATATAAAACATTTTGTACAATATATTCACAGAAGTGCAAGGTGCTTGATTTGTGATATTTCATCATAGTATTATGGTAGGGTGATATGGCCAAAAATAGAAATATTTGTCTGAATTTTCATCATCTGTTTCTCAGTAATTATCACAATAAATGTTCGATCATTATAATCTTGAAGATTGATTTCCTGTGATTATAAGGTAGGCTTTAGGTAGGTTTGAATTACTTGTACAACAGGGAATGTGACAAAAATGGATATGACAATGAAAGATGTAAAATATATAAAAGTCTTAACACAAAGAAAACCAAAGACATGAGACAAACACCTCTTGTCCTTGATTTTATGACTGCATTTATTTCAAGATTTTATTTAAGATGAACATAATGTAAAAGACAGCTATTTTTCTTTTTAATTTCTCATTTATGTGTACAGCATGGCAAAATATTTACATATGGCAGATTATTGAACAAATTTTAGATTTGGAACAATCAAAATGTATGCAATATAATGTATATTTATCAATAGATCATGTATATTTATCAGGATTTTAAGTAAAAAACAAAACATTATTTTATCACCCAGCTCTATGTAGTGCATCATGAATTATTCTGTTATTTCACAAATACTTTTGCATCTCTATACCATTTACTACTTTTTCACCACTATAAAAGTGGTGCACTCAGCTGTAACATATTTGCAGATAAACAGCAATTGTTTTATTTGTTACACTCAAGAACTGAAAAATGCCATCTGCTTATGTGAGTACGTGAGAGTATGTGTTGTACTGACTAACAGAGAAATTGGAAACAAGCCTTATCATGGGCCGCCAGGTAGAAAACACATATGTTCAAATGTGTACAAAGCAGGCACAGTGGTATGTGGGTTACTGAGTGACTCCTGTGTCAATAACAACTGCCACGTGCTGCATGCATTAGAGTGTGGAATGTGCATGTTTGTACCTGCCGAAACGTTATCCCCAAAGACAAGGAGAAATTAAGGTGGTGCAGAAATGGTTAAGAGTAACATGTTGTCATTGTTGTATTCTTTAGCTCTTAATTGTCTGTAATTTGCCCCACTCTACAAATTCCTGCAGCGTCTTCTGTCATCTACAGTAGTTGAGTTTTCCTAAAAATAAAAGCCTTTTCCAAGGGAGCCAGTACTGTTCAAACCCATTGTGAAAAATCTATTTGGTTTAAAGAGAGACAAGGGGGGAGGGGTAGTCACTTCACAGAGAGAAGTTTTGTATTGGGACGCCTCTACATTTCTCATGCACACACTGTTGACAGGGGGGAGGGGTGAGCAAGTGATGGGAAGAAGCTGGACTGCATTAATAGAGGAGTAGTTCTGTATATGAGGGTGGACTTGTCTGGGTCAATGTGTAGGAGTGTGTGATTGTAGTTGCTCAGTCAAGTGTAGACAACTGATGATTGATGTTCGATAGGGGTCACAGGCACATTTTAGGTCTTGTGATGGCTGTGCAAGTTTGTGTGGGTTTGTACAGGACACTTCCAGTATCAGTGTTCTCAGCCCCTCAATCTTCAAAACGGACAAATGGTTAAGAGAGGAAAATCTCTAATAGTTTGGCCATGTTGAAGATGCAGAGACCTCTTCAGATTCTGAACAGATTGTAAAGAGAGAGTTACAATGACATCACTTAATTGTGCAACTTTCTGATGTTTGGGGGTTTTTTTTACGAATTTTCAGTCTGATAATTCAATAGTTTTACAACATACTGTGACCTTCTTGACTTGTTAAAATATCTTTCAAATTAATAAACATGTAAATGAAGGTATGCAGGGTCCAAATTATTGTGTTTTGCAGTGATCTTTTTTTCTAAAACATGGTCCCATGGAGGCGGAGTATCATCTATTACTTTGCTTTCCAAAAAAACAATCTGGTGGCAGCAATTGCAAGGTTGTCATGAAGGCTTTTTCTGCTATTCATGTACAGTCTGTGAAGCACACACAAAACTTCAATGATAACCTTTTTCAATAAAATTGGTCCAAAATTGAACTCACGTTTTTCAGTATACATTTCTCATCCGTTAGTCTGCCATTTGCAAAATTTTTGCAAATCCATGCAAATAGGAATATAGATAAGACGCACAACATATTGTTGTCACACAATAGGTAAATTATGTGGAAGCTGAGCATAGCAGTAGAAAACACAGCAGCATTAGAGTGCATCTTATCTATTCTGGCAAATATTTTTAGAGAAGAGAATTTGAATGTGTTAAATGACTGTTGGAGTAGGAAAAACTAGTGTAGCCAATCTGCTGGGCGTTGGTGCAGAGCTGCTAATGTTCCACACTTATGTTATTGTACAGTATGCTCCATAGTTCAAAATGGAGGACACGTAGAGTTCAAATAAGGCAATGTGAATTTAATGGGACATTCAAATTGTACCTGTAAATCAAACTAATGGTCGACACAAAGTGTCCTCATTGAATCAAAACACAGGTCTGTTTTTGAGTGCTCAGTTTAGGATGAAAGTTGTTTTTGTAGACCTGTGCCAGTGACCTGCCCACAGACTAAACTCTGAGCACAGAGAAGAAACCCCTGTTTGGCAAAAGACTGAAAGTTCAAATAAACAGAGCGAATGCAGTAGCCAAGGTTGCGTTGTCTGTGCGGCTTCGTATCTAGCATGCTGTGTCTCTCCACACCTGTGAAAACTGCAGAGCCTCACATCGACCTCAGCCAAACTAAAGAAAGATATGCCACCACAGCACAAATAACACTGTAACGGTTCTCCCCGTTAAAGCTGAACGAAAAGTGCAGACGTCCAGGCTGTTGTTTCTCAACAACTTGGACCGCACAGTTGTTCAGAGCTCAAAGTAATGCAGACGAGAAGCAGACAGGCATTTCTGTATTTTTATGGCTACCACGAATCTTTGCAGGAATTTAACACGTACTTTTCCAGTTCTTCTCCTTTTTGTTGAATCTTAAATGTGTAGTTGAGAGAACAAAGCATGGCTGTTAATGACCCTGCACTATTTGAAGCCACTCCTACACAGAGTTGTTGGTATGTTATGTAATGTTGGTATTATATAGAAAAAAGGTAAATGTCTAGATGTAGGGATAGAAAACAAAATGATTATTGTTATTGCAATGCATTTCTAAATTCTCAAAACGCCTCCACATGTTTCAGTGTTTTTTTGTTTTATTTAATTCCTGCATATGTTTTACTAACATTTCATCATAATTGTTTTGAATGTTCTGCCTTTAGTTTTTTTCAGATGAGTGTCATGTTCGGATCATGCTCCAAACCACAAATAGCCATCTTTTGTGATTTGTTGACAAAAACTCATTTTTTATTTGGTGTGAAAGCCAGCCACATATTTTTATTCTTTTGTCTTTTACATCATTTTTTACTTTTTATGCCTTTTTTTAAAACTGCAAATAACCAGTGTCTTTGATATGACAATTTATATTATGATAACATGTTTGGCAATATCTCCCAATTGTACCTTGATGTAACATAAAGAACATGTTTTATGTGTTGGAGCTCCAGTCTGTGTTGTGTTCTGAGTTTGTGTGCTCCAGTGGCTGGCTGCAGGGATCCTGTCAGCACATCTGGCCTCTCTATGCCATGGCCAAAGGGCAGCTCAGAACTGTGTGTGTGTCCATGTGTCTGTTTGTCTGTGTGTCCATCCACATGCTCTGTTCGCTACATGGGATTTTGTGGCAGATGAGAGTATTCCAGTGTTCAGTCATGGTAGCTGTAGTTTAAAGACGGTGTCTTCATTTTAACCTGAACGCAGTGGATTTGTAATGTTTCTTACAATCTTAATTCACTATGCTGTTTGGAGGTGACTGACGACAGCTTTTCAGGTGGAGTATTCATCAGTAGACTTGAATAACGATGACAGCTTTGACTATTGTACTTGTTTTTATTGGTTCTCTTGCATTTACTTGCCTGTGTGCTGAATACTTTTCTGAAAACAGAAAATCTATGTGCACATGAAGCTTTGTGGGTGTCATGTTTATTTTTTATATTTATAGGCTGGCGATCAATCCATATAGTCAATAAAAAGGTTTTTTTTCCACTGTGCTCTTGTTATGTCGGTTGTTTTTACAGTGTAGCCCTGTCATTTAATTATTAATCTAGAGACCAACCATACAGCACATACCATGATAGTTTGAAAGCATGCTTTCCCCATACCAGCAGATCTGTTTTTTGTTCATGTGGAGGCACTGCTTTGCTGTACTGTTCCAGCTGCCTTTGTTGACCATCATAAAAAGGTTGATTGCGGGTGGTTATTTTAGGGCTTTCAGTGTGTTTGGTAGCAGAGAGGGTCTTCCAGCTGTGCAGTGAAAGAGTTGGTGTATTAAAAGGGATCCCTGTGAAACAACAGGGCCCTATTTACTACTCCTGGAAAGAGAAAAAGACTGGAGCCATCACTTCCCTTTTCTTGAATTTTTTTTTTTTCCCTTGTTATTTCTCTGCCCTTCTGAAAATTTACCGTTTCATGAGCACAGTGTTGAAAGTGTGTAGTTTGCCGTCAGACTGATGCCAGTTGCACAACACAACTCTTCTGTCAGATAATTTAGTCTATATTCAAGAATGCTATTGTTTTTAGGTAGCTGCTTAGAGCCTCGTTCTTTTTACATCAGAGCTCAGCCATAACTCAATTGTCAAGGGCAAAGGGGGAGAAACCACTGCAGACAGTGGGGAGTCAGTCTGATAGAGGGAAAGACAGTCGAGCAGGGAGAACTAAAGAGGCCCTGCAAGCAAAGGACCATCAATAGCTCAAAGAAAACTGATAGTTTTGCTCAAAGGTTTGGTTTATTATTTTTAGTGACATCTAATGGTGAAGTTGTTGTTGATCAGAGTTTGACTATATGTAGTACTTAATTTACCTGTGTGCTTTGACAAATAAAGTAGGTAGTTCAATTTAACCATTTTCACTTAGTCTCTAAAACTCAAAAGCAAAAGTCATGCCCAGTACGAGACAGAAGGCCTTTTATTAGATCTCTTTGTTGGGTTTAGACTGATACTTTGATGACACATCTGGGTCACATTCAGAGGGCAGCAACATGAGAAAATGCATCGCCTTTGAAAACGCTTCATCTCAGGCAAGTGAGGTGTTCAGGGCACAGTAAGTCTGGGAATTTTTTCCCCCACTTGCTGTGTGTTCGTGTATATAAATCCACTTCTGTACCAGGAAACCTCCCTGTGCTGTAAAAGCTTTTAGGTAGTGTGTGTGTGTGTGGGTTTCTCAGTAAAAACCTGTGTGTGGCCTTTTCCCTGGATGTCTTCAGACAATGCGAGCCATAGTTAAAGTGTGATGGAGATGCCCGGTGCCTGCCTGGAGTGGGAAATAAGCATGTCCGAAGGGGAGCTGCATCTCTTTGTGCTTCTGGCTGCAAAGCCCCTACAAATCAGCTCAGACAGTGCCATAAATCATGTCAGCTGGCACTGAAAGGACAGACATGTTCATGAGTGTGCATTAACACCAATCCACACCCTTACTAAGCACGCAGCCAGATGCAAGTGCATACAAACACCCTTTGTTCCCTCACATCCACTTAATACTTTGTGTTATGTATTTTTTTAACTGAGCTATTTTGTAATTTATAGTATTGACAAAGTACGGGGCCTGTGGAATGACAGTACTCTGGCAGGCATGCAACTAACAATTGCTTTTATTGTTGATTGTAAATGTAATTTTTTTCTCAATTAGTTGTTTGGTCCATTATATGTCATAAAATGGGAGAAATGTCCATCTATGTTGTTGGGTGCACTACCCAAAGATGTTCTGTTTACAATCACAGAGAAGTAAAGGAATCAGAAAATATTTACCTTTAGAGAGGCAGGAATAACAGATAAATTGAGACTTTTCTTTCTCAAAATAATTTAATAAAAAAACATATAAATATACAATTAATTCTGTTTTGAGAATCAATGGAGTATTACCAAACAATATTTCTCACTCTTTATTAGTCATACACTTTTCGTAATAAACTTTTTTAAAAATTACAGCAGGGGATGACTGACTCTTAACAATCATGTGCTCATCTTCAACCCACTCCCCTGCACTCACTCACTTCATATACAGTATATGCAGTGGCATAGTTCATGATAGATGTTATATGCCATTTAGGTGATAAAACAGAACACAGACTGACTTAACATGACAAAACGTATTGTCCATAACTTGCTGATGTATAAAAAGGTTATTTTCCAATCTATGCTTAGCATCCAGTCGGGTAACTGCAGCTACATGTAATCCAAACTTTTACAGTCCTACATGCATTACACAGACTCCTGAAGGTAAAAGTGGAGTAACTGAACACTTTTACAGCTGACATACTCTAAAGAATCTGTATAAAGAGATTACAAATGAATTTGCATGTTCACCAACAGTAATTCTAACAACCCATAATGCAGTGCTCTCTGTAAAATGGTCCTACACCTGCCACAGATAAAATCTAACTGGGAAGCACTGATTGCTGTACTGAAATGTATCATTATTCTCAATCCCAAACTGTGCCAAAGCTTTTCTGTTTGCAGGCGATGCACACCCTTGGCATGGAGACTCCCACATTGTTCACATGCATCAGAAATTCCCATCCTCCCCCAAACACACACATCTTGCCCTCCTCTCTGTTCTTAAAGCCCAGGGAGGGGAGGTTATGGGTTTTAATTAAACTTGTAAGGTCTGTTGTGTTTGGCAGTCCTATATTGATGTTTGTGTTTCCAAAGTCCCTGCTTTCATTTTGGTTTACGACCTCACTTTGAACTGTGGTCTCCGCTTTCCCCACAATGAACTTTCCAGACACTATGGGACAGGAGTCCCATTTCTGACCAACTTTTACACTGTGTTTGTCACTTGTGATGGGCATGTCACAGATTCTGTTTTACATATTTAAAACCTCCAGTGACAATGTTGACATTTTTAGTGCACAACAAAACAGAAGATTCTTCTTTTTTTTATGAAGTCAGTTCTCTGTTGTTTGGTGCTAATTTGCAGTTGCTCACACTGGTATATACACAGCTGCTTTCAATTCGCTTATGCCATCACACCTTAACAGAATTTGTGTTGAGTGATAGACTGGAGTTGAATTTGATCTCGTGCTGCATCTAAATAAGCCAAGAGATGCAGACTTTGGAAATTGTGTGTTGGATGGGATGAATATAGCCGGTCCTTCAGGGACAAACAAACAACTTCCTAAGCCACCACCACCACTGCAGCCACTCCTCAGCAGCATAAGCCTTCAAAGAGGAAAAACAAGCCTGAAATACTTCAGAAGTGCCTTATTTCTGTCACCAGTGTTTATGAATTGAAAAGGCAATGAGAGTTTTCCCTGTCTGTGGGCTCTGCTCTTTGTTAATGTGTTTGTTTGTATGTTTTTGAAATAATAAGGGGCAGGGCTTTGTTTAGGTTGTGTTTTCTCTCTTAGTTTGTAGCTAGAAAATACACTGCCTGGCCAAAAAAAAGTCGCCACCTGGATTTAACTAAGCAAATAGGTACGAGCCTCCTATTGGATAATTACTGCATAGGCAATTATCTTTCAGCTGGCAATAAGTTATTTAGCCCCAGCTGATGCAATGAGTAGTTTCTCATTTCTTAAACAACCATGTCGAAAAACACATCCTGTGGTTGTTTAAAAGATGTTAGTCCGTTTCAATCAATCAAATGTTCTTTATGTAGCACCAAATCATAACAAAAGTTATCTAATGACACTTTACATATAGAGCTGGTCGAAACCAGACTTTCAAGCCAATTTACAGAAACCCAACAGAATCCTTCAGGAGCAAACACTTGATGACAGTGGTGAGGAAAAACTTCCTTTTAACAGGCAGAAACCTCGAGCAGACTCCTACTCCTGAAGGATGTCCATCTGCCTTGACCAGTTGGGGTTAAAGAGAGAGAGAGAGAGAAAGATTGAGGAAGGGGGGAAATAGCGGGAGACACATGGATGCACAGCAAACTGAACTAGAACTATTAAAAAGTAGAACAGCTGGTGTTAGTATAATTACCAGTAAATAGAACAAATACCCATAACTGTTAATACTACTACTACTACAAGAATTGCTAGTGGATACACTATTACTACTACAACTGCTAGTACAAATAATAGAAACCTCTACCATCTGTGTAACTATATAATAAATACTATCACAATTATTGAAGGTTCAAGGTGACTTTATTGGTACCTGTAGGTAGATTTGTTGTGCAGTCTGGAGAGGGCATCTCAAATGTTATACACAAATATTAAAAACACAGGACACATACAGATGACAGATTAAAAACAACACAGACCAAAGACATTGACAGGTACTCCCAGTGGCTCACTGATCATGGTTAAAACAGACTAAGATAAATAAAAGTCATTAGATATCACTTAAAAGGCCAATATAAAACCTGTTAAGAGCTTGATTAAACATATAAAAACATGATATGATACAGGGGACAATAAATAATAAATAAGTTACGACCACTTTAAAATAGGACAGTCCACAAGAAAGGAAATAAAGTTCATCAAGACTTATTTAAAAGAAAAATAGCAGCAGGAACAAATCTGTTCCTGTAGCAAGTGGTCCTAGATTTCGGGACTTTGAATCTCTGTCCGGAGGATAGCAGCTGTAACTCACTGGCCAGGGGATGGGAGTCATCACCTGACATGGAGGTGGTCAACTGGGGTAACTGCCTGGTGTACAGCGACTCTAGGCACAGCTGTGACTCCCCAGTGAGCCGACCAGACCATTTAATGTTCTGGTTTAGTGAATTCCTTTCTTTTAGTGGCAGGTGTACAAACCATGACACAAGTGAAAAAGTTAAAACTGACTCAATAAAAGCACAATAAAGTGTCATCATGGTCCTGTCAATGTGGAAATGGAACAACTTCCACATACAAAACAGACGCTGGTGTCCCTTCCTGTTCACAGCTTCACATTTTAAAATTGACTGTGGAGTGAACAATATGGATAAATGAGTGATAATGACAAAGGCAGGGGAGAAGAAGGACCACACCATAGACCACAGCAGCAGGTCCAGAAATCTTCCAGGAAAACCTGTGAGGACATAAAGCACAGAGACTCTAGGGAAGAAGTCAAATCAGTAATGTGTATTTGCTGGAGCGTGAATATAGAAGACGATTAGGAAAGAGAAGGTCAGAGAAGAGGAGGAGCAGAGGGGAGGTCAGAGAGGAGGAGGAGCAGAGATGAGATCAGACAGGAGGAAGAGCAGAGAAGAGCTCAGTGTATCTGGATGAGTCTCCCAGTCTAAACCTATAAGCAGCATAACTAAGAGCAGCCTGAGCCTCCGTAACAATTAAACAAGTTTTGTCAAAAAGGAAAGTTTTAAGCCTACTCTTAAACATTGAGAGGGTGTCTGCCTCTTGAACTGAGGCAGGGAGGTGAATCCACAATAGAAGATCTTGATTGCTGAAATCTCTAGCTCTTGTCATACTTTCGGAGATTCTATGAACCACCAGTAAGCCTGGATGTTAAGAGCGTAGTGCTCTAGTTGGATTGTATGGAACTAAAAGCTCTTTCACATAGGTAGGTGCCTGACCATGAAGGGCTTTGTAAGTGAGGAGGAGTATTTAAAGTCTATTCTAGATTTCACAGGGAGCCAGTGCAGGGAAGCCAACACAGGAGAAATATGGTCTCTGATACTGGTTCTAGTCAGTACACAGGCAGCAGCATTCTGGATTAGCTGAAGGGTCTTCAAAGACTTTTTGGAACAGCCTGAGAAAAGGGAATTACAATAAACTAGTCTGGATGTGATAAAAGCATAGAATAATCCCTAACAACCAAAAACGAAACTTAACACACTTTGAACGTCCGACCCGTCTTCTGTGCCTCTGTTATACTCTCTGTTGTCATGTTTAGCCCCTCCTTATCAGCACCCCAGCCTCAGAATAAAGTGGGGGGGGGTGTTTGTTTTTGTTTTTTGCAGCGGCACAGCGCTGCTGCAGAATTTATGTACAGTAAACCCTACAATAGTCAACTCTGTAGTTTCTGGATGTGAAGGATTTAAAGGTGAACTAGAATTTGGGAGGACAGGAGGCCATTAATTTTATCTCTGATGAGCAAAGTCTTATTGAAGAAGTTGATAAAATCGTTGCTATGGAGGGTTATTAGAATACTAGGCTCATATGCGCTGTGGTTCTGTCAGTCTGGATACAGTACTGAACAGAAACCTGTGATTGCTCTTATTTTCCTCTATTAATGATGAATAATAAGCTGCTCTAGCAAAACAAAGTGCCTTCTTGTATTTATTTAGACTATCCTGCCAGGCTAAATGGTGTTCTTCCAGTTTAGTAGAACGCCACTTTCTCTCCAGTTTTCGGGTATGCTTCTTTAATTGGGGAGTGTAAGAATTAAACCAGGGAGCACGCTTCCCTTATTTTATGATCTTATTTTTCAGTGGAGCGATTAGATCTCATGTTTTTCGCAGAGGGTCTGCTATATTAGGCCCTTTCGCACTGTAGGAACTTTTATAGTTCCGAGAACCTTTTTAGTTCCTAGGCCCTTTCTTCGTGCATTCGCACAGCATAGGAACTTGGAACTACGAACCATAGTTCCTAGAACCTTTTTAGCTCCTACTCCCGGGCAGGGTCTTTTTTAGTTCTATAGGAACTAATATGATGTCGGTGATTGGTAGACCTCAGGCCACGCCCATTTCTGCGTCTTGCAGAAGAGTAAGTGCGTTATGGTGAACATAGCACGGCCGTGATTAGGTTGTAGATATGAGTCCTGTTGGTTTTCTATAACAGTATACTTCAGTTTATACAACAGTTCTACAAATGCCATTTATTAGTTAACAATAATAAGCACTTCATGTGGCATTTTCGGCTTTCCTGTTGGCGCATCATCGGCAGCGTTTCCGCTTTTTTTTGTCCACATCTGTATGAACTTCTGATCAGGGAACAAACACGTCTGGTCCATGAACACATGAAGAGAAGACTGTTCAGTGTGGACACGTTCATTCTGTCGTTCATCAGTGAGGATGGGATTTGTGACGCTAAATCCACGTTCACACTTTGCCGTTGACACGGAGTGTGGAGACTGCACACAACACTTTACGGAGATTGTCTTGGACTTCGTGGCATTTATATTATATTATTCTGTGGGGGTCTCTCAAATGTCGACTTATATTTTGATCATAAATAAAGCTCATTTTCCATCCCTGTGTGTGTAGGACAGTTGTGCCGTGCGTAAAAGCACTTTGGCGGATGCAGAAGCATTATACCAGTCCGTACCATGGTTCCTTACTGCCTGTGCAAATGCAGACGAAATAGTTCCCCTGGGGGAGAGGAGTTCCTGGAACTAAATTCGAGGTGGATAGTTCTAAGAACTAAGTTCTTAGAATTATCGTAGAATTATGGCGTAAAAAAGAAGCAGATAAGCATATAAGTAAAACACTTCGAACAGGAATGACAGATGTAGTGTTTTTAGATAGAGATTCAGTGTTAGTCTATGGAAGCCAGGACTGTTTGGAGCAGCATCTAGTGGACATCAGTGGTATTAAACACCTCATGCAATGGCTGTAGTTGATGCTCCTTGATTCTTTCATGAAGCTAGTTAAGCTATTGCCAGTAGTGTTCCACCTCCTATCAGAACTGTTCACGGGTAAGATTTCCACAGTTCTATCCACTCTTGTCTAGTCCTCAGCACCGTCCCTGCTCCAGTCCCAGAGCGGCCCGCTGCAGTCTGTGTCTAGAGGAGAGGAGGCACTCCACGTCCACACCCTGTGGACACCTGTTCTGCTGGGAGTGCATCATGGAGTGGTGCAACAACAAGGTCAGACTTACCAGCACAACACACAGAATTTGCTCTGGCTATCGTAAACTTGTTCAAAGTTTGATAAAATTTTCTGATTAATTTTACATGTTAATATAAATGTCATATTGACTGGTGTTTGTATCCATACATTGATCAAACAACGATTGGCTTTATCTGTATTAAATGTCTGATAACTACCAGGACAAGTTATGGAGTAACTAAACCCTGAGTTTTGATGTGTGCCTCTACCCTGAAAATTAAGAAAAAAGAGCCTTAAAGAAAAAAACATTCAGATTAATTGGATTGGTGCCAGACTAAGCAGCATCAGCATTATTTTGCAGGGATGGATTGTTTTGCTATTTTGTCCAAATTTTGATTTGAACACAATGCTTAATGATATATGCATTCAAGTAAAAGATACATGACTTTCTTGTGAAATAGGGTGGCGGGGTGGAAAATTTGTCCATATTCTCAGTAAAAACAGACACTGTTTAGTGTTGTTCTTAAATCGACTAGTATTCCTGTATTTTGTGTTTATAATGTTGTGACCATAAAGATTAATTTAAAACTATGCGTTTTTCTTGTTGCTTAAATCTAAAATGAACAAAATACGGATTAAATCATGAAATCAAATTTTAAGGTTTTTTTTTTCCTTTCCTGTTCCTTTGTATCTTTCTTTGTTTTTGTTTCCGTTGGTTAGTAACACTGTTCAAAACTATTTATTTTCACAATCACTTGAGGATCATAAAGCTAAAAGGAGCGTATAGGAAGTGTTGTAGTAGTAAAAGCAGTTCATCGGTCTGTCAGAATGCTAGCTCCTAATGAATGAGAGTGTCTCTGGTTTGACTGGTTTGGATGTTTCATTGTACTTTGATTTTCTATCTGTTCCCGCTGCAGGCTGAGTGCCCCCTATGTCGGGAGAAGTTTGAGCCTCACAGACTGGTCTACCTGAGGAACTACAGCTAGATCTGAACATACTGGAGACATGGTATAGAGGGCCTTCAGTTTTTCAATGGAGTGGCTTCTTTAAGTTGTTTGAATAATTCTTTGAATTGTCTTATTTCATTAAAGAAAGATATTCTTTGTAAATTGTGTAGTTTTATATTGTATTAGTTAAATGATGTAAATAAAGTATGGTACAAAAATGTAAGCAAATGCTAATAAAATTTAGGTAGTGTCTAAAGATGTCTTACTTTTTTGAAGTGTAGTTTTTTTTCTTTCCCATCAGTGGCAGAAATGGGTTTCTATATTTGGATAAAATAAGTTATGGGGAAAGAGAGAAAAAATCAGGTATATCCACACCAGTTTAAACAAAATATGCGAATGGGTGCAAGGTCTTTCAACCTTTGCTTTTGTTTGCTCAGCTTTCTGATGCCACAGTAATTTATAGCCACAGCCCAAAGGGCTTAGCAATTACAAGTGTTGTGAGAGACTTGCTCTCACAAGTGATACATAAAGAAAATCAGATGCTGATGGTGGTTTTATTGTGCTGGGTCTGAGAGAGGGAAAGTTGTTCAAGTATCTGTGAGACAAAGAAGGGCTTATATTTAGCCTCATACTACTACATTTCATTTAAAACTATGTAGTAAGTAGCTCTGGGTGTGCTTTTTCTGCATATACCCAAATTAAGGTCCCTGGGGCCTTATGTACAAAGATTTGCGTGGATTTCATACTGACCCAGCGTACGTTTAACGCCAGAAAACTCCGTACGCACAAAAAAAATCCAGATGAACAAAACTATGCGTACGCCTGAAGCCAAGCACATTTCCTACATCCCAATCAGCGTGGAATTGATCGCATATGTTGGCGCACCAGACTCCTCCCTTTCCACGCCTCGATTTAAATATGCAAATTAATATAAACAGGGCCTACAGGTGGGATTCCCCTCGATGAGATGACGTCAAGGTGGACGTGGAGCGGAGGACTGTCGCCGCGATTGTTTGGTAACACCGCTCTCACAGGGGTGGTGGGAGCACATGTGGATGACTTGGATCACCACCAAGGCAAATATATATATTGCGTATTTGTGTAATTCCTTCATTTGTTCATTATACGGGTCATACAATAGTCTGCTCACAGCCAAACAGATACAGGTTCATGCGTAATCACGCCAGGATCTCAAAGAGAAAATCCAAGACTTTGGCTCATGTTTATTGACTCAATTTATTATTTTCCAACAGACAATGAAAGCAACAAAGTCAAAATCTGTGGCGGTCCCCAAATATTGGAATTATATTTTGATCATAAATAAAGCTCATTTTCCATCCCTGTACGGTAGTATCGTGACAGATGTTAAGTTGTGCCGTGCGTAAAAGCGCTCCAGGGGCGGATGCAGAATATGACTGACAGTCCTTCAGACATAAATGATGTGTGCAGCGCTTGAATGAACACACTGGACCATTTAAATGCAGTTTATCCTGTCCTCATATGTTGACTGTAGGTCTATAGACTACCATCTTTTTGTGGTGTTTGGCACTCATCGCTTTTGTTTAAAAGGAGAGTGTGGCACATTAGGACAAATGCAGGTGTTCACTGTCTGTGCCCTTCGATACCTGTAGATGTTACTGTCCATGGAAGGTTAATGCAGTTTTTCTCTCACTAGTAACCCTATCTGTCCAATAATATCTGACCCTAAATGCTCTAAATACTTTGCTTTATAAATGCCTGATTCCACTGACACCTGTGCGTCTGTGGCTGTCGCTCTGGGAGAGCGCACGTTGTCTTGTCGGTAATTTTTTTTGTTTTTTATTTTGGAGATAGAGACCCCCTTACAGAAAAAAAAATATAATTCGAACCCTGTTGAAGTCACAGCCCGAATGGCCTCCTCGGCAGGATTGGTATCAATGGGTCCAGCGTCTGGTTGGTCTGGTGGGGGCCGTGCTGCTGTGGCAGTGGGATGGCGTGCCGGTGTGTTAATTGTTCATTTGTCTCTGATGTGCACATCCCTCTGAGGAATGACCTTTTTCACATTATTAACTGCTTCCCAGCATCACCTCTCAGTGTCGCCAACGGCTTAAAAGCACTAGAAACGTGCGTACGCCAGCCATGAAGTTGGCGTGGAGCACCGCACATTTCCACGGTCATTTCACTCTTGATACATCTGAACTTGAACGTGGAAAAGTTCGTACGCCAGGTTTTTGTGCGTACGCACGCTTCATACATGAGGCCTCAGGACTGCTCAGACCATGCTGAACAATTTGCAGTCTTGCTACAGTAGAAGCAGAGGATTCTGCTCAGTCAGTCTCCTTAGTGGTTCACCTGCAGTACCATACATATATAAACCCACCTCCAGTAAACAAACCTTCGTTATGTTTTTTTGGGGTTTTTTTTAGATGTTTTTTGAAGTTTCGATAAACACTTTGTTATTTCATTCCATTGTTGTTGGATATGTGTGTCTCCTATGGTTCTGCATATGTTTAAGTGTTATACCTGAACAGAGAAAGACAGAGGGTACATGGATTAAGTTAGCTTAGTTTATTTATTGATAAATATTGCTAAACTATTAATTGACATTTGGTCTGACTATCTGCTCATATCCTGATTTTGACAATAAATCCTTGAAAATGGCTTGGAATCCTGAGTTGTCAATATGCACAACACATGAGATGTTCCATGTCTGAACCAAAACCACCATCACAAGTGTTGTTTTTGTACCTACAGTCTAAAGTAGAAGCCTGTGTGTCCAGTGGTGACTGACTTTCTGCAGAATTGTGTAGCATTTTGATGTTTTGTCTGGCAAAGTCTGTGCAGCTGTGTTAATTGGGCAGCAAGCAACAAACACAATGAGCAGTCTCAAGAACAAGCTTGTGTCTCTGCCACAAGCTGTCTAGAAACTTTACACGCCCATTTATACCTTCCTGATGCCCCCACCTCCTTTTGTGGGGGTTTTACACCCACTTTTGTCAAAACGCTGTTTTCTTACTATGATTTCCAAAGGAAGACGGACATATTTCTTTCTTTAGGTGGTTCCTCCTCATATTTTTTCCTACAGCTGTCTGCTATTGCATCAGATGTGTCTTCCCCATCCCTCTTCCATTAGAACTTGATTTCTCTTATCTTATCTTAGGACAAATTACAACAGATATGATAATACAGCAGTACTAAGCATTAAAATCTAGAGCAGCACATGTGCAGCAGTGTACGTCACAACCACAATGAAACGGTAATGTACACTGCTAAAGACTCAGATAGTACACGCCTTTAGTCATATGCCCCTTCCTTCATCTGGAGCCGGCCGTACCTGCTGTGGCACCCTGAGCCAGATTTTATATACCCCCCC
>JAPQRQ010000003.1:4302738-4316844 GCA_037367365.1 Apogon talboti
GTGTGTGTGTGTGTGGGTGGGTGGGGGTGTGTGTGAGATAGAGTAGTGATAGGAGTGCAGAGACTAGATGAAGTCAACCACAAATGGAGTCAGTGGAGTAAAGCAGTAGCAGGAAGAAGTGAGGATATTTGTCATCACACAGGCAGGAAGTGCTGTAGTATGCTTGTGCAAGACAGGGTGTTGGTGTTTTTTAGGTGCAGCGAAGGATGGAGTTGAGGCTTGTCTGAGCTTGCAAAAGGTTTACATAATCACGTGCAGGGTAGTGGAGGCCCTCACCTGGAGGCCAGGAAGGAGCTTCTCAATGACCCATGTATGACTGAGTGGATGTCAATGAGGCCAAGCCCACTAATGGCAGGAGCCAGTACTGAATCCTTTTTAAACCATCAACATCATTAATGTTTTATTGGGTTAATAACAGCACGATGTAGCATAAATGGAAGAAGTGGATAAATTATTTTACCTGAAATTTTTTATTTTGTTTTTTATTTTGTTTTGTTTTTGTTTAATTTAGTGAGCTTTTTGGGTATTAAGGGGAAAAATATAGATTTTTATAGAAGCTGGAAAGGTAGAATGCATGACATCAAATGTCAGTCACAAAGCCATTATTATTATTAGTATTATTAAGGTGCCACATTGTTGAAAGACATTTTATTTTTCTGCTCCATGAATTATTAACATTGGAGAAAGGGCAAAAGTGAAACAGATTTTTCCTGAAATACTATCTTAGAGCATTCGTATTTTATGTTTATTTTAGTTAAAGGATTTTTTTTTTTTTCATTGTTAGTCTTGGTTTTAGTCTTTATTCAGCTTGAACTCTCTCATGATTTCCTTAATAAAGTGCACCCAACTTTTGCAGCCTGTTGTTCAACAACATATTTGTATGATTTTGTGTGTGTTCATTCATCACCCTTGTGTTTTCGTGCTTAGACCAGAAAACAAATGTTCTTATTCAGCTCAGGAGACAACATTTTCTCCGGCTGCTTCTAAATCCAGAGGCACTGTAGCAGTGGATTATTTTTCTTGGTCATGGTGTGAATGAGATGAAGGTCTCCAGAGACAATTCCATAACAAAGGATCACTTTTCCTGTGGGTTGATGCTAGACCCTCTCAGCAAGAGACAGCCTGTCTTGCCCTTTCTCACTCTCTTTTTCTGTCTCCTTTAAGCCTGCAGTTTTACTACAAGAAACTGAAATTGGCTAACAGACATTATGTTGGGTTATGTCTTTGTATACAAAGAGATAATTTGTCAGTTTCCAAGTATGCATGTATGTCTACTTTGTTTATCATGTTTCCTTATTGGTCTATTTTTACAATTATGTCCTCCAGCATTTCTTGACCCACCTACAAGGTGTTTGTGACAGCTAGAGACTAGGAAACCCCATAATCCTGTTAGTCTTGCTTGTAGTCTGACACCTGCAGCTGATAAAAGATTAGAGAGCAACTAACTCTGCTCAGCACTAGTTCAGGTTTACACTCTAGAGTTTAGGAGAAAAGATAGAGTGCACAAGACATGCAGAACACAAACGCATCCGTCACAGTTTCTACCTTGTTTGAAATCTTTTGTCATAGATTGACCCGTTAGAAGTCATACATAATCATCTTAAATATTCAAGCTAACTGCACTGATAATTGCAGTCTGCCGCTTGACAGCATCATTCCCTTTTGGTGGTCACAAAAAGCACAGAAGTCCATTTTTGGGTTTTGTTTATTTTATCATTTCTTGGTTTGTAGTTGAATGGCTATTAATATCCTGCCCAGCCTGAATTATACAATACTAATGGCATTAACCCATACAACTGTTGAACTAGTAATATCAATTGTGATTGTCAACTACAATTTCATTATCATAACACCCTCTGTTATTTCCAGTGTCCAGGCATGTTTTATCACAATTCATGAAACATTAATTGTTACTTTGTAATAACATTAATAATTATGACACAACTGCAACTAACCAACTACATTTATCTTCCAATTTGTAAAACTATCTCAACAAGCTATGGCAAACGAGCCATATTCCCTTTTTACCCGCTCTTGAAGTAGGCCCATATGAGTAATGTTCACACAGGTCTTATAAACATTGCTGTCTTCATTAAGTGATGTGAAATCCAATTGAACACAGAGCTTTGTGGCCTGGGGCTTATTAAATATTATATGATGGTGGAACAGGCTGGAAGCTGCTAAGCTTATGTTTAGGTTTGTGAGTGAGGGAGAAGTGTAGAAGTTTACACAGCAATTGTTACCACATTAGTCATGTAATCTCATCTGATTTATCTCTTTTAAAGCAGAGCCTCCGTGTAATAACGCCAAGCACAGCATAGCACAGGCTGAACATTGGGAGTTTCCAGCTCATGTTTTTCTTTGGTGTAGAGTCATTTGCTGTATTGCCTGTATCCTGAAGTCAGTCTAATTTAAATCTCCCATCTCTCTCTAACACGCCTATTTAATCACTCACATGGACTCAGAAACAGAAGGCCAGACAGGTGGCAAGGGCTTGAATCCAGGTCTGCTGCTGTGACCCCTGATTCCGCTGTTTCCATGCGGGAAAAGAGTATATCATTTGTTACCTTGATTGAGCAGTAGGTCAGACTCCACCATGTTTCTACTGTAGCTGAGGACATACTGTACTTATTTACTTACAAACTTATATATATTTATTCTGTTTCATACTAGGTGCATCATGTGTTAAGGTCATTGCACTCACAAACTACGTCCAAGTGTGGACCAGAGTTGGTACCCTAAAAATTAAAAAACCCAGAACCAAAACAAACACTGGCGGTAATGAAGGTATGTTTTTGTGCCCGCCATAGGGAAAAGTCTTCACTTCACTGCTATGTGTCACAGAACATGTCATTATTTGGGCTGATACCAATGCAGACCAGGAAAAAACTGACAGTTGGAATTTTTTTTAAAAATTCACTCTGACACTCAGTTATCTGGTCTCTAATAGTCATAAAATCAATCAATCAATGTATTTGAACCAAACATCAAACTGTCACTTATTAGCTAAGAATTCAATTTTTTATCTAGTAACTTCTAGATGAGAAGAGCCAATTTCCATCAAAGCATACACAATGTAAAACCCCAAATTTTCACAGATTAATTCATTTGTCTACTCTTTACTTATTGCTTATTGTTCTGTAAATACACATGGTATGTTCTTTTGCTTAAACATTCCAAGTTTTCCTTAACTTTTGATTCCACTGTGACATTTATTTGTATTTTCACATGTGCAATAAGCAGTGAAAGTCATCCTGGTACCTGCGGACCAGATGGCAGTCAAGTTCTTTTTTTTTCTTTTTTTTTTTCTTTTGGAGTTTAAATTAGCAGCATATGTCCCCCGGTTTGGAAATGTGCATATGAGCTGCAGAAAGGCAGCTGGATTAAAACCAGAAGCAGTAGTTGGTTATATTCAAGAGAAAAGTGGGGGGTTGGTGAACCCCCACTACCCCAGCACTTGATGCAAGGGGAGATTGTTCCTTTTAATAGGTTAGAGGAATGCAAGACTTGTCTACTCCTTTTCTGTCCTTCTTCTTCGTCTTTGATGTTTACCTCCTCCACTATGTGTCAGAGACCCCCACTACCCACAATACAGGTTAATCTCCTTATGTATGTGCACTCACTCTTACTCCTTGTTTCACTTTTTTAACCTCTCTCCTCTTGGTCATAACCTCTGCTCTATTAGTCATTTGGTCTCATCTGAATAAGTATGAATTAAGTTGCTGGTGCTATGTGTATTTTCAGCGGGGGGAGTGTGTTTGTGCTGGGGGAGGGTGATACCTGCAGCGAATATTAAACCTATGCCTCTCTCCCCACCCTGTCATGCAGGCTGAGCCAGAACGGATTAGACAAAGCAGCTCCATTTAACTTGTCCCAGATGTGCGGCTTGGCCCTTTTGTGCCGCACTAACTTAGAGTGAAACGAGTGCAAGGAGATGAGGGGTACAGGGGGAGGGAGAAATATAAGTGCTAACCAGAATGTATGTACAGTAAAGTTTTAGAGTTTTGACTTAGAACCCCATATCAGATAAAGTTGGGACGGTATGTTAATTTACTAATAATTTTTTTTGTCCAGTTTTAATTTATCTTTGACCTTGCGCTGAAAACAATGCAATGGAACATTTGATTTTTGCAACACATTAAAATAAAAAAAGAAAAGAAATGGCAACATTACAAAATTGTCAATGCTCTTCTTTGCCTCAAGACATTTAGATACTGAAGAGTTTAGCTTTTCTCCCTGCACTGTGTGGGTTTCCTTCAGGTGCTCCGGTTGTCCCTCCATTACACCAGGTACATTACATTACAGTTAATTCCTGATGCCGATAGAATGCTGGAGTTGGTCCCCGAGCACCTTCAATGGCATCTCACTGCTCCTAGTGTTTGTGCTAATGCTAATTGCTAATGCTAATGCTAATGCAAGGTACTGTGTGTATACATGAGGATGGGTAAAGTGCAGAGACTGAATTTCCACATGGGGAGTAAATTAACCTTTAAAAAAAAAAAGATGAAGTGTTTCAGGCTCATTTTTTTTAATTCACCTTTATTTTGTACAACAGGGTCTTCATTGTCACTTTTTATGTTTGAGGACGCTCCAAAGATTCTCTACTAGGGATGAGCAATGATTGAATCAGGACACTTCCTTTTCCTCCTCAGCCAGGCCTTGGAATGTTTGCACAGTGTGGTTTTGCATTGTTGACTTAAAATATGCATGGATGTCCATGGAAAAGTTGTTGTCTTGGTGTACTTTTTAAAATTAATGCTAAAAAGTACCTTTTCCCTTTGCATTGACACAAAAAGCATGTCATATTCTGACTTCTGGTCTTGTTGGTAACAATCTGGATGGTCTTTTTTGGTTTCTGGTCCAAAGCACACAGCATTCATTTCTTCCAAAAACTACATGGATATTGATTGATCTGAGCACAGTCCATGTTTCCTCAGTAACGTTTAAATTTAATTTATCTATTGCATAACTTGACAGAAGTTCTCTACAGTAATCCTGGTCCATGTGGTTCTACCAGGTCTAGATAAATGATCAAATGTTTTGGATTCATTTTCATGTGAGGGTCAGAGATCACATTATTCAGCATGGGCTTGAACCGTTGCCCTTTAGACACTGAAATATATCTTTATTCCATGAATCTTTTCATTGTGTACTGCATAGATGTATAAATATTCAAATCCCCTCTGGTCCTGGTTTTAGGAACATTGTTTTAAACATTACACTAATTTCCTCACACAAACTCCACCCATCTTTGCTCCTAATGACCTATACCTTAATGGATGTTTTTTTTTTTTTTTGGACCAAATCCTGATTAGTCACCTTTTATTTATAACTCATAACTTATTTATGAACTTCCAACTTTTTCATTAATGTCTTGCAGTTTAAATGTGGAAAAATGTATGTATACTTACAAACAAAATGAACTCCATCAGACGACTGTAAAAACACTGCTTTCTTTCTTAATTTGAGTTTTTCATACCATCCCAAGTTTTTCTGAACCTGGGTGGTATTTTATCAAGAGAAATATTTCTCATACAGCAATTCTGAGTCTTCCCACATTTTTTGAAGCCAGGGTCACTTTTTTCCATTTATTTCAGTGATTGTAGGCTGAAAATTAGGGTGTGAACCATGGGCTTTTGAAGCCTGTAAATAAGTCTGTCATATAGTTTACAGCAGCACATTGTAAAAAATGTAATATTTATGTACACTGTCTTAATTGTATGTGTACATTCATCTGTATTTCTGTCATTTTGTGACATAGTACAATGTAAATCAAGATCACAGGGGATTCCAGTAAGTTCCTTCCCAGACCTTCTGTCCAGCTGCCGATTCCAACCACATTCATTTATTGAGTTCCTCCAAATTTCCACCCCAGGCCCTCCCTGCCTTGACTACCCCTGCAAGAATGTGAAATATGTTTGCATGTTTAAAAAAAAAATGCTCCTATTTTATTCTGTCTGGATTATTTTTCCATGTTAGTGTTAGCCGAATGTCTTGGCAACAGTTGGAACCCTAAGACATACAGCTAGACTTCTAGGGCCCAAAGAAGACAAGTATGCAGCCAAGAATATTTTAGAGGTTGTTTTGGGTCACTCCTCATATGCCTTCAAATTGCAAGGTGTTGTGTTTATTTATACAGATGAAGAAGACGTTTAGACAATAAATGTAATCTTATTTTCCCATTCAGTCTCATATTGCTGTATTTGGATGTCTTTATATGGCTTTTTCCTCATAGCATCTGGTCACAAATAGCTGGTTTTCATGACTGCAGTGGTTACATTTAAAGTGTTCTGCATTTCATTAAATCATGTCTTTTCTCATGCAAACCATTAAAAAAAAATGTGTCTAAGGAATGCTCCAGTGGACACATGGACACATACTCTGTACTTTACTGTATTGTACTGGGTTGCTTCCTTTTGTCCTGCATAGCTCTGCTCTGTCATGCTGTTTCATCAATGCCATCTCCCAGGTGCTTTAGAAAGTGAGGAGCTCCCAGCTGTGTGAGTGTGTTTGTGTGTGCAGGCCAAAGGGACCAAAGCCCTCTGCCACAGTATGCAGTGACCTAATGCAAAAGGCAGCAGGGTCTAACACTATTCACCATTCTGTCTGCCTCGTCTGCAGTGATTATGGTCTCTCCTGTCACTAAGCACTTTGTCACGGTCGACTGAAAATCATGTGGGGGGTGTGTGTGTGTGTGTGTGTGTTGGGGGGGGGTTGTGTGTAGGAATGTAAGTTGCATCGATGGACTGTAGCTGAATGTGCTGTAGATCGAGCAACAGACTATAAGGTCAGAAGGCCATACCCACAACAGTGACATGATGATAGGCTTATTTGTCCTCACTCTGCTTCTCTGCAGACTTATCAGCATTTTGCATTGTCTTTGTAATCTTTCATATCCAAGCCCATCTCTGCATTTCATTACCTCTGTGCTGGTTCTGTATATGAGTCTGGCACCCTCCACTGTCACCCTGGAATAAGACTAAATGTTATCTGATTTGTTTGGCTACTACTTGGATGGCAGAGAGTGCAGTGTGCTGTAAATGTGCATTTGCAAAATAGTGTCAGGGGACAAGTTGTTCTGGTGGAATATATATGCATAAAATTATATCCTACAAAAGAAAATGCCACTTGAAAAGACGGTCCTTTTTTCAAGGGTGTGGTTGGAGGTTGTTTTATCGCATAGTGAGGACTTGCAAAGTGATTATGTAGAGATGAAGGATAATAACAATTTAATATAGCCAATGGAAATATTCATCCTTATTCTGGCAGCTCCAGCCTACTGGAAGTATAAACTTCTTTCTTCATGTACTATATTTTAGCTTGGGTTGGCCAATAAAACAGTGATATTCATCATGATATAATTTGATAGCTCAAAATATATGGGTAAATCTACATTCCTAACCTCAAGAAACAAGATCATGGATAGAAGTGGTGGAAATTACCTTTCTCTGAAGGGTGGCTGGGCTCTCCGTTACAGATAAGGTGAGGAGTTCAGTCATCCAGGGTAGAGCAGTTTCTCTTCCACAGAGGAGCCAAATAAGGTGGTTCCTGTAGGTGAGGTGTTTCAGGAATGTCCAACTAGGAGGAGATCCAGGGGCAGAGCCAGGACACACTGGAGGGACTACATCTCTCCGCTGGTCTGGGAACGCCCCAGTGTCCCCCAGAGGAGTTGGAGGGCATGACTGGTGAGAGAGAAGTCTTGGCTTCTCTGCTTAGGCTGTTGACCCTGTGACAGACGGAGGGACAGATGGATGGACATAGGGATATTCTTTTAATTTACATTTCTCTTTTGATTTTATTTAGATTATAGTCTCAGCTAAATCACATATGTTTCAATCTGCTTTTTCTCAATTTTACTTCTTGTTTTGATGGTGAATTAAGATTTCATCTTTATAAGTAGTGTTAAATAAGGGTGTTAAATGATCTATCTAAATGTCTGGACCGTTATTCTGCTTGGTAAGTATCGTGAAGGAATAGCTTAACCCTTAAACGACTGTCATTACATATGGAATTAACAACTTCGTGCACAGTCAGTATTTTGATTTAATGTTATGAAAGCCTGTCTTGTTTTTATACATATTTTGCACTTTTTTTTTTCTTGCATCTTTTACAATATTTTTTGTCTTTGATAATTTTTGTCTCACTACCTCTTGATGTCTTGTTTTTTCTAGTATTTTTAGTTTGTATCATTTCCATCATCTTTTTATACCATTTTTATTGAATTGTACCATTTTTTCTTTTCATCTGTTATGTTTTCAACTTGTTTCATCTTATGTCTTTTCATCATTTTTGTCCCCAAACATCTTAAGACAAATAATTTTATGCCCAGTGATATGAAATATTCTATTATGATATAATTTTTGTCCACATCACCCAGCCACTAATCTCTGCTGTAAAGCAGTGTTTACTAAAAGCATAGTATTGGAGTCTGTTGCTTCCTGTGCTGTCTGAAAGAGGCGTTTGTGAATTCCTCAGGCTGCCAGAGTCTGGGTCACGTCACTGGGTAAAAATATCATTAGCAGAGGGTCACAGCCCTGAGGGGCCACCACTAAAGCTGTTAGCGGGGCGTTGATGTTGTCACCTCTGCCCCAAGTCTCTCACATACACGATAACCAGGCTGTTCACAGATAATAGCTTTAAACTCCATAACAAATGTCTGCTGTATGGGATCACCCTTGAGTAGTGGAAAAAACTTAGTGAATAGCATCAATAGCATCGTGACTGTATTTTGTGTTATGTTATTGCATTATTTTCTTACAGCCAGAAGGGAGAGTTTGTTTTTGGAGTGCTATTATCGATAGATTAAGACTATTTACTAGCCAGAAGGTACAGATGCACATTTTCATGTGCTGTGACGTTCTCACATTCAGTACTATAGGCACAACACAGACTCACCAGACATATTGTTATTAACTCTGGCTGAAATCGTTAGCCACTTTTATTCAGAGATCCCGGAAAAAAGGTGAGATGGTAATCCCACCTTTTTTCCACCATTGACCGTTTTACACAGCCAAGCCAAAGGAGTAACAGAGGTGAGACAGGCTGGACTTTTACACAGCGGACCTGCATTACGGAATCAAAGGTGCGGTGACTCAGCGCAGCGTGTAGTGTGACGTATAACTTCCGCGTTGGAAATACCCCGAGCATAGCAGCGTTGTCTCTCAAAACAACAATTCGTCTTTCATCGTTCCACAGATGTTAGCATGGATAGAGTCCTCCACCTGAAGTGACAACAGCTTGCGGATCTCAGCATCTCCCCAGTTCAACATCTTTGTGGTCGCGTTACACGTTACTGTACACCAGACATGTCCAAAGTCCGGCCCGGGGGCCAATCACAGCCCACGGTCAGATTTTATAAGGCCCGCAGCTTCGGGTTTATAATGTATTATTTATGGCCCGATAGGACTGGGAACAGAATAAATAACTAATAAAAGGTTCAAAATGCAATTTCTCCTTCCACCTCATGGTGGCAGCACCACTGTAACTCTATCTGGCTCCATAACATTGCCATGAACCCTCCTTGCTAATTTCTGCCATGGCGCCCATAAATAAAAAGAGGAAAGTTGACAGTGAGGGCCACCGCTTCCAGGAGAGGGAATTACAATATTTTTTCGCTGAAAATCGAGGCAGTTGTGTTTGCCTAATTTGTCAAAAGAGTGTTGCCTTGTTTAAGGAATTCAATGTAAAGAGACACTACCAGACAAAACATGCTAACACATACGACAAGCTAACGGGGAGTGAGTGCTCCGAAGAAGTGAAGCAACTCCAACCTGCCTGCACCCTGCTCATTAGTGTCAGTAAGTTACCCGTTTCTTGGTCAGTCTGAAAGTCTGAGAGTTTTGAATGGTAACATCTGTCACTAGTAACAGTGAAAAGCCAAAAGCACAGTTGTAAATATATGCACTTGGGCTTCAGGCACCTATTGTATATGCTTTTGAATAAGGTTTGTCTATAACTGCTGGTGTTATGTACCTGTAGATGTGACACGAAATATTACTTTCTGAATGATCTTGTCAAAGACAAGAGCAAGAGTCATGTTTTAAGCATAAATGTTAACAGACTTTACATTACTCATATGTCATGTTTAAAATGAACATGGGGTTAAGATTTTTATCAACTTCGTTGAAGTTTAAGGTGCTCCATACAGTTTGTTCTATGTTATCTGACTCCAGATGTGAAAGAAAGGCAGACTTGTTTTTTTTTTTTTTTTTTGTTCACATATGAGTGGCTTACATTTAGTTACATTGCCATTTTTAAAAAATGATATTGTGACAATGAAAATAAAATTGTATAGAACAGTGCATTTGTATGTAATTTTTACTGTTTAAAAAATGTCAGAAGGGACCACTGGCCCCCAGTAATCTTCACATTATCAGATCTGGCCCTCTTTAAAAAAAAAAAAAAAAGTTTGGACACCCCTGTTGTACACGATCCACGCTCATTTTCAAATCCCCTGACGCGGGGGTTGCACATGATCCAAACGTCACACCTTGGTTGTGGAACAAGAGGTGTTCCGTTTACACAGCATTCCGGAATCATGATCCCACCTTATCATGGCTCCGTTACTACCTCCAGAGGCGTTGCAGAGCCGTGACAGAGGTGGGACCAAATGATCCCACCACTTCATTTACACAGACATCATTCCAGCATAAAGGCGAAATATTCCCGCGACAGAAGTGCTGTGTAAAAGGGACTACCGTGTTTCTCCTGTCCTTGTGATGTTCCCATGTGCCAACACAAATCTAACAAAAACACTTGCGCAATACAGTGCGCCAACTTTCACAAAGCCCAGTGTGAAATATCACACTTGAAGCTGGCCCCAAACACAACGTCCAGCGTCATGAGTCTGGGCTTTAGAGGGGATGGTGCCAATGGGGGAAAACCAAATGGAATCCAGTCATACTGTTGTTGAGTCATTGGACTTACCTCAAACCAGGCGCTGCCATTTGTTTGTTCAGAACACTGCAACCTTTTAAATGTTCAGTATATTTAGGGATGTCTAGTGCCAAGTTTCAGTTAGTCACCAGCCAAATACCCATCACCATCACCTCACAAGAATGGCATAAGTCCCGCGTTGGGATCAGTCAGTGAGTTTACATGACACTTAAAAAAACGACATGGTGTTAGTCTGACTAAAATTGGACTGTGCATGTAAACATGTTGGCTCCATTGAAATTGGAGTTCAAATAGTTTCACTAACATACCAAGATAATGCAACTGAAAGTTGATCGACTCCTGCATGTTAACAGACCAGTCAGACTGGAACGAGACAACGCTAGAGCGCTGTGCCAAATCCTGGCCTAGAAGCCGAACATCATGCATCTCATCTGTACAACAAGTAGAGAGGACAGAAAGTACGCTATATGTACAAATTTGCAACATTTTCCATTGTTGTATTGACAGTTGTTGTGGTCTCTGATGGCATAGGTTAACAGTCTAAAAGAATCCGCATCTGCGGAGGTGACATGATTTCAACAATAAATCAGTTAATAGACTGGGACATAGACAACAGCCCAAATAAATGACTTAATTATGCTGCAGTTGTAGCTCAACTAACCCATGCATATAAATGTACTGTTTGTTTAGTGCATTCTGGGCTATTTAGTCAATATTTTAGAATATGAATTCTGGACCATAATCAGACATAGTTGGTTAGTAGATACAATTCTCATTTGCATGGTATTTCACACTAATTAAGACATGATTATGATTATGTTCTGAAATCAGGAGGGGAAAGTTCAGAATTTCTAATGCACAAATTCCCTCTGAAGTGCAGCCATTTTTTAAAGTTTCTGTATTGAGCTAAAACAGTAGCATTACATCTGAATGAACCTTACCAGTCATGGGTAATTACAACTGTCAGTTATGTAATTACACCCCTACCTGTGAGCGCCTGAAACCCCCCGTCACAGGGTAGATTTTCAGTAGCCTGAAAACGGGCTATTGAAATGTTGGAATTTGGAAGCTCTTACTTCCATCAGACCAGTGCGTAATTCTAATATACTGAAAGGTAGTTATGGAAGTGATGCCAAAAACATCAAGCACTGCAGCTCTAAGTGCTCCATGCTATATTCCAGTAGATGAATTTCCTCATGTATTTGTATCTTCAAACATAAAACATTACCAAAGCATCAGAAGAATTCAATGCATCACATCAAAATGAAAGCATGTTTGCCTTTCAGTTAATTTCTATGATCTCTTCAGACAGTGTTTACAGTCACTGAATGTTAAGGAGACCTGCAACAAGTGTGCACTGAGGCCTTAATGGCTGATCATAAAACTCTTTAGATTCCTGTCTTTTATGGGAGGTGGTGGAAAAGCAGTTTAAAGAGCCTTCTTTTCACAGCTTTGGTTAACTAGAGGTGGGCTGTGGTGGAACAAAGACTATTATTTTTTTCCTTTTATTTCTGTGCTTTGAAAATAAAATATCAGCATGGGGCCTTGGCAACAGAGAAGCAAATGCAGACATGTTCCCTGGCTTCTCCTTAATCTTCAACAATACTAGATAGAAAATATGCATGGAATGATTAACAATCAATGTAAATGCAATTATCTGGTACCTCTCAGTGTAAGTGGTGCTGTTAAGAAGCTTAAAATAGACATTTGCTTCGGGTTAAAGCAGCTCATGCCTGTCTTGACAAGTTATGAACGTCTCAAACCTGTTGGGAGATATCCCCGGCGTCCTTTACCCCCACATACCATACACAGACATAAATACCCCCCACTCACACACCAGACCAGAGAGCAGACTGTAGAAGTCATCCAGGAGCCTTCTACTGACCTCTGACCTCTTCCCCCTTCTCTTTGGTGTGTTGGAGCCATACAGGGGGTCTCTGGCATCTTGTTTTTTTGGGTGTTTTTGTCCATTAGTTGAGTATTTCTAAATCTAACAAATTTTAGGATTATAAGACAGTGCACGCCGTTAATTTAGGTTTACAATGTTAGAAAAATTGTTGGTGCCTGACCGTAGGCCATAATTTAACGTCGTTTAATTACCCTCTGTGATACTCAAGGTGGAGGTTTTGAAATTAAGAAAGGGTTCAGGTAATTGTCAACCAAATTCTGTTGACCAAAGACTTCATCTCATGCGTATTCATACGTTTTATGCAGCAGCTTGTGGCAATAGTGTTTATCTAAAGGAGACAGCATTCAACATAAATGTGCATGCTGCCCTTTTACCTCCACAGCTCGTATGTTTTGTAACCATTTTTAAGGATTTCTTCATGCTCAGAACTTTCTGCACATTGAAAACACAATAAAGGTACATGCATGTTGCAATGATTTTGGGAATATTGCAGCTGATTGAAAACTAGAATAGATGTATGACAATTTTTAACCAGAGCAGATTAAAACATTGTTCAAGTCAGACCTTTTTTAAAGCCTCTGTGGCAGCGCAAAAGCCAGTGTGCATTGTTGCATCAATGAGTAATGCAACAAAGTTAACAGTCCTCCACTTCTTTCATGTTATTTGTTTGAACAAATGTGTATGTTCTAAGTATTAAGAGGGGCAGAAAACCCCTGCATCCACTCAAAAAGGTCTGCCTTTGCTCATTCTTCTTACCATAGCCTCTTAATGTTATTTTGGTGAATTGTTTTTCCGTCTTGAGTCAACATTTCTCCAGACTATTACATGGATTTATCATAGAATTCCCTGACCTTAAATTTAGATCCAGGTGAAGTTTACAGTAAATGCAAACAGCTGTTGTGTGCTGCTTATGCTTTATACATAAGCGTTTTATAATTTGTGTATTTGTCTGAATTGTCACTCTGTATCCCATATTCTCATCAGTAAACAGCAGTTGATAGTAAATTGCACAGTGGAAATGGTGAGTAATGGCTAGTCGAACCACCAAGCTGCTCTAATAGGCTTTGGTTTGATGCCTGGTTCAGACCAGACACTCTTTGATCAACAGTTTCACATTGGCTTACCCATCATGCTTCATTGTAGCAGGGATTAGGTTTGTCAGGAGTTGTTACGATAACCTTTGTGTGATCAGCTAGAACGTGCTCATTTAGCCAAACCCTGCTCCAGAATGTGTGTGTGTGTGTGTGTGTGTGTGTGTGTGTGTGTGTGTGTGTGTGTGTGTGTGTGTGTGTGTGTGTGTG
>JAPQRQ010000003.1:4321780-4337242 GCA_037367365.1 Apogon talboti
GACGCCTCCGCGATGTACTGAGACCGCGATTGCTGAGACCGCGAAGTGTGAGGGTTCACTGTATTACGATACTGCGATTATCGATGTATTGGTCTTAATAACCTATATCTCTGTGTGTTTATGGGGTTGAAACAAACAAAAAAATTAATTTTGTAGTTTATATTTTGCAGCATAATTTATCCAGAGTACAAATGGCAATAGTGCAAAAACAATGACACTGTTTTAGTGCAACATAACTGTAAACAGGATTTTTTTTTTTAGGTGTCTGACAAACAGTGGCACTATTTTAAAGTCATTCAGAAAACGCAACATTTCATGTCTCTCAAGTGTGCATGTTTGTCGTGCCACCCATGTATCATATTTTTGTGAGACACTTCTTACATAAAGCAAAGTCCTTATCCAGCTTTGTCCCATCCACTATAAAAGCCAAAGTGAGTCCACACTTGTGATTTAAACGATGCCGGTGCATCTTTCAGTTTAACTTCACCGCTCGAGCTTGCCATGTTAATGCCGTTTGTTTTTTTCTTCTTCTGTGACTTTGGCCCAATTTTCATCCACCTGGATGGCATGTAAAATGGTAACTTGACTCACTAAGGAGGGACAATGAAAGAAGTTTATTGCAGCTATATTTTATAACAATATTTTTCTTAAAAAGATACGTCATGAAAGCGCATCAATAATCCATCGTAACATTAAATAACACGATAGTTTGCCATATTGATATTTTGTCACACTCCTAATCCATATCTTGGATGTTATCTGTTGGCATAATATAACGAATAACAATAGCTTAACACTGAATGCTACACACACTGATGATGACATTAACTCCATAGCTGATGAAATGTGGCATTAAATGACCAGATTTTTTAATAACTATAGTAAATGTGTGAGTGTCATAGAAATGTTGAAGGTCCTAGTCCTAGATCTGACCTGAAGAAACACTGCTTATTTTGAGTTGTTAGCAATGAGCTGCTGCGCTGAAAATCCACAGAAACACAGCCCCTCCTTTAGCTTGTTTAAAATAAATGTGTTGTAAAACATGGTAATGCTTAGTCAACACTGTGCTCAGGCGGACGGGAGCAGGAGAAGGTGGAGGGGAAAGATATATAGTATGTTAATGATGAATCAGCAGTGCACGGGGAGTTGTATGGCAGAGGTTCACGCTCCTCTGAGGCTGCAGGGACCACTCGCCAGCTGGCTCCGCTCACTGACTCCATATTTATTTTAGCATTCTCTCCTTCTGCAGTACACTTTGAAGAAGGAGCCAAAAATGTCACTGTGCACGGTTGCAGATGAACAACCCCAGCACAACACTTTCATGAAGCAGGTGTCCCAAACAGCAGGGCAAACATGACTCATTGCCGTTGCCATAGAAGTTGATGCTCCCGCCCGGGGACCTTGACTTCCTGTCACATCATGCTCCGGGTCCAGATTTCCTGTGAGCCTGAGAAAGGAAGATTACAGAGCGATCAAGTTATTTTTTTATTATTGTGGGTATGGCATGTTCTCTTAATCTCATGCTGTTTCTTTCTCAGAATGTGAGAAAAGCAGTGTGTGTTTTTAAATTTTTCCAGTTTTATGTTTTTGTTGAAAATGCACAAATGTGAACTCAGGTTCCATGTGAAGCTGCATCTTGGTAGAAGGGTGGGTCGCTTCTATCAGTGCAAGCAGCAACACTGTACACTCAGCATTTTATGCAAACATGCACGCACACACAGGTATGTCGTAGAATGTAAATCTACAAGACACAGTGGCATATCACCTTTATGTACATGTTGTTCATACTTGACTCTGTAACAGGGTAAACCAGGAAGCGCTCTGGTCTTGTTTATGGCCAATGTAATAAGAAATGTGTTAATGTCACAAGTGGAAATAAATCTGTACAAATGATTAGCAGGTGTTGTACAGAAAAATCCTTTTACAAAGCACATCTGTGCTTCATTTAAACTGAAATTTCATGAGTTTGCAAGGCAGTGTTTTGGATTAAAGGTGGAGGGTGTGGGTGGGTACAGTGGTAACGTTTTCAAATGTCAAAATTTTACTGCCTCTATTTTTTTTTTAATTGCTTCCAAACATATATTAACCGAACATCAGCATCAGTGAATTTCCATGGACCTGCTGTTTGACATCAGTTATTCATGTCAGATCACACCAATAAGATGACTTGTCATTTAGTGATGTTCTCCACATTGGTTTTATGAAAGATGGCAACAAAATCGGTTTGAGTGCTCCACCTAATCCTAAAAATAAATTGGAAAACTATGGATTATATCTGAAATTGATTATCTGATTTCTAACTGTTGTTTCTGTCCCTTTTTGTTTCAGAGGAGATTGACTACGCTAACTTTGGCACAAACACAATAACACGCAAGAAGAAGGCAGTGGTTGCCCTGCGCAACAATGATGTGAACCGCAAGCGGCCACACATCCGTATCGGTATGCCACAGGACTTCCGACCTGTCTCCTCCATCATTGACGTGGATATTCTGCCTGAGTCTCACCGTCGCGTCCGCCTGTATCGTCACGGCTCAGACAAACCTCTAGGCTTTTACATACGGGACGGGACCAGCGTGCGGGTGACGCCACATGGGCTGGAGAAAGTCCCAGGCATCTTCATATCACGGCTGGTGCCTGGCGGGTTGGCAGAGAGCACAGGGCTATTGGCTGTCAATGACGAGGTGCTGGAAGTGAACGGCATTGAAGTGACCGGGAAGTCCTTGGATCAAGTAACGGATATGATGATCGCCAACAGCCACAACCTGATCGTCACAGTCAAGCCGGTGAACCAGCGCAATAATGTGGTCCGCAGCAGCAGGATCTCCGGCAGCTCCGGCCAGTCATCTGACAGTAGCGGGTCCACTGGTTACCCAAGTTTGTCAGTGCCTTCTGTGGGGATGACCTTCTCTGGAGCCCACGGTTACACAGATGACCTAGAGAGCGATGAGGAGGCAGATATTGTCATTGAGAACAGCCTCAAGCGGCCCTCTCAGAGATCCAACGCCTCCCTGACGTCCAATGTGTCTCGCTCACACCAGCAGATACCGACGATGGCTTCGGGCCCCGCGCCGCCTCCCAGCCCTCCCACACGTCCCTCGTCAGTGGTCTCCACAGCCTCCTTCCACTCCCAGCCGAGCCTCAATGGGATCTCCCAAAACCAGCACCAACACTGCAGCAGCCTCAGCTACCATCTCCACAGAGACCTGAACCTGCAGCATAACCTGCACCATCAGTCGCAGCACAGTCCTCTCCATGTACAGCCTCCGCACCACAGCAGCAACCCCGCCCTCCGCCACAGCAACGGCAGCCTGCACAAAATCCTCAGCTCCCTGAAAACGGACCCGCGGCACAGCCTGGCACTGCCCAGGGGAGGGGTGGAAGAGGACGGCACTGTCATTACCCTATAATACATGCACTCAGACAAAAACATCCCAACTGCTCAAGAGACTCAAACTGGAAACATGAGCATCAGTGTTCTTTGTCACATACTAATTTTATAATGTCAGTCCATTTTACAAAATAACTGATGATTGGATGTTACAACACAGAAAATGTACATAAATCTTGTATTTTTAAAATTTCTTTGTCTTACATCAAAAGATTTGTACGTATGTATGTAATAAGCTTCAGAACAACTGTTTTTAAGCGAGTCCACTGTATTTTAGAGTTCTGAATGTGCCTCCATCCCGATACCTATTGTTAGTGACCACTTTTATCATGTTTCTTTCATTCTAATTACTGGGACCAACACAGGGTTTCATATGGATGTTTTTAAAGAGTAAATCTATATTTCTTACAAATTCTGATAAATGCTGTGTAGAATGGTTTTTTTTTTATATAGTTCTTTTATGCATTGACGATTGTGATCAAATCTCTGTATCTGTTCCAATAAATTATTCTAAGTCTCAATTTAGAACATTCAACTTGTGCTGTTTTGCTTCAGAATTAACCTGTAACTCTAAAACATTAAGATTGTTTGGCTTTAAAATTCCCTCATTCAACAAATATATGGTTACGTTTTTTAAAGCTGTAACATTAATTTAAATTTCTCCACTTGGCCACTGTTGTTAGTACTATGGTTTTCTATAATGGAATTTGTTTCACCAAGCATTTTTGAAAGCCTTGCATCAAAATACAGTTAATTCAGAGATCACCTACAATGCCACGCTGCTGTTAGGAGTGTAGAGTGTTCAGCATAAGGATTTTGAATGAGCCAAGTCCAAACACAGCACTGACATCAAGACTGAAAAAAACATGGCCCACATCCCTGTTTCTCCTACCAAGAGCAGCATCTGTAGACCAGAATGCATAACCACAGAATGTTATGCATTTTGTAAGGGGTGTGACGCCTTTTTGTGGAAAGAACTGCTTGTGCCATAGGGATTCTGCAACTTAAGTGAAACTGTACACAGCACTCACACGTTTGGGTATTTCCACCAACTTTACTATATACACCAAACTTTCCAAAACCACACACATTACTTTTATTGTCCCAGAGTATGCTGAAAAACTGAAGCCACTAGCGGAGCATTTCATTATCAAATCAGCTTCAGTTATGCAAAACTGCAGCAAGTCCATACCTGTTGTCTATGAGCTGGTTGAGAGGAAGTGGGTTAGACACAAAGGTCAGATTCAGTCATAGAATGTGGACTAGACAACACTTCAGTAACAAAGTGTTCTAAACACCTCTGCATTTGGCTTGGAAGAATATAAAGGACATATGATCAATGGTGAGCATCTACAAAAATCAGAGAAAGTAAACATAATTACTACAAAACACAATGTAAAAACAACACATTCTGTTTTTGAGAGCATTTGTAAAACTACGTGATTTTTTTTTTCTTACTTCAATGTGTTGGGGTTTTTTTTGCTGTGAAGGTCTACTTTAACAGACACAAGCCGAACTGATGTAGTGAGTTGCGTTTCTTAAACAACCATTAGTTTGATAGAGAGCATAAAGATTGGACTGCGTTTCAATAGGATAAGGTCATGTGATCTGATGAGTCCAGATTAGCCCTGTTCCACAGTTATGGATGTGTCAAAGTGAGAAGGGAGGTGAATGAAGCGATTACCCATCATGCCTAGTACCTACAGTACAAGCCTTTCATCCAGGCTTTGTATTTCTTATTCATGACCAGTTTATAAGATTCAAAATAATCAATTTCAAATAGAACTAGAACTGCAAGCAGTTATGAATGGGGGCCAAGCCTCCCCGTGCCACTTACCCCCAGGCCCCACAGAGCCCACGGAGGTCGGCCCCGAAGGATGGGCGTGGCCTTGCGCAGATGATTCAGCCCTATTAAGGGAATCTGGGAATATGAGGTTTTTGAAGATGCAACATATGGCGTGGGAGTTATAGACCAAAATGCATTGGCCTTGGTTATAGCACCCCCTGCTGGTGGACATACGGAAGTTAGACTATAAGCAGCGGAAGTGGGCATGGCCTACAGTATGTCAGAAAACCCAGCTCTGTAAAGGGGATACATGGATATAAAGTTTATGTATGTGTCATTTAAAATGTGGAATTTAGAGGCCAAAACGTGTATGCATCCGCTATAGCGTCACCTAGGGAAATACATCCGTAATTTTTGGTATGGAAGATCTGTGTCCTATTCTAAAGGTTCCCTATAAATTTCACAGCCCTCAGCATAAGAGTTCAGCTGTAGTAAATGTTTGTTGTTTATCTTGTAATAAGCCACGCCCACCTTCAACATGTGGTCTCAGGAATGGCCCTTCATTATAGCCACCAAATTTCATAGAAAGCTGTTTAAGAGATATAAATTTTCCATATTTGCAGCGCCTCCTAGTGGCCAACATTCGTCAAATTCATCTCATACCTCACAGTCACATGGCAACCAAGGATCTAAGATTTGGTGTCTTTAGCGTTTACTTTGACTGACATATGCACATTTGGCATTTTTTTAGCTACCTACAGAAATTTGTTCATTAATAATTTGCAAACAATAATTTTGTAAATAAAATTCTTTCGATAACTTTGGATCAGGTCCAGGAGAGGAGTGTGTGCCATGATTCACACAAATTGGTCAAAATCCCAAGGAGGAGTTCAAAAAAGTAGGTTTTCCAGTTTTTGCGATTTTGCGGGGGAAATTATAGGCAGAAATGGGCGTGGCCTAGCCCAGGTGATTCAGCCCTATTCAAGGAATCTGAGGATATGATTTTTTGAAGGTCCAATGTACAATGTGGAAGTTATAGAGCAAAACGCATTGGCCTCGGTTATAGCGCCGCCAGCTGGTGGACATATGTAATTTTTTGCATCTGACGTACGTGCAGGGCTTTGGATCAACCCTCCAAATTGCATTGCCCTGCCTTGCATGGTTTAGCCTGCAGCACCACTTTTATCCGGGCCCACACGGGCTTGGCCCCCTAATAATTTAAAAGATGGTATCATATTAAATAATTTAGATTTGTGAATATGAGATTTTACTTATCTAATAAAAAGATTAAAGATTGTACATAGATTTTTATTGTTATCAAATAACTTTTTTATTTTTTACACGTTTTACTTCAATCTCTGCACCATGTTTTATTTTACATAAAATACATTATGAGATCTTACTACTAAGATCTTTCAAAAAATTGTATACAAACTGGGCAGCCATAAAACATGAGTTACATTTTTTGTTCACTTTTTTAAGGTATGTTTTATTATCAGTATCTAAAAATTGTGAAGTAAATATGTTTGTGGAGTGAATTTCTCTAATTTATTCGTGCAAAATTGAAAAAGGAACAAACTTCATGCCAGTTAATATGAGTTAAATGTCATCAGTTTTTTAAATAAAACATGACAGATCAGGTTTTGATTGTTTGTTGTTCGCAGGTGATAATAATATTACACAAAATTTATCAGCAAAGTATGTTATGCAGTGAGATAACTTCAAATAAAGTTTAACAATACAATAATCAGACAGATGTGATATTTTGAATTTTGATTGGAACTCTTTTGACTTGTTTTTGGTGTTCACTGTTGATGTATATGACAGTTAAAAGACCTCTGTGCTTTGAGGCTTCCAGAACCCAGGAAGGCTGAATATTTGTTCCTTTCAGACAAACCAGTCTTCGATTTTCTGGCTACTATAGTCAGTAGAGACTAAGTCCAATCTGGACAAACAACAGGAATGCAGTTGTGCTCCCCTCTGGGTCAGAGCAGAGCAGAGGTCCTTTCACCTCTGTGCTAATGAATGTTTGTCTACTGTGTTTACTTGGGATGCCATACTGCTGAAACACCTAATAGATCACTGACACCCAAGTGTGTCTGCTGTGCTGTAGTCTGTAGGACTAATCAGCAGAATGGGATCAGGCTTCACTATCAGACAGACTGAAGACAACTGGCAATATCTTGGCAATAAGATAAAAATGTACAGCTCAACTTAAAACTGAACAACATAATTATGAAACAAGTTCACCATTAGCTTTCTGTAATGGTTTTTAGATATATATTAAAGATTAAACAAAATAAACCAATACTGCCTAATAAGACTTGGCTCCAGTCAGTGAACCCCTTTACCATGCAGAGATTCTGGCTGCCATCTGCTGGCTGCATGTGTACCGACACCGACATGAACTGAACAGCAGTGAAAGTCACATCACACGTGACAAGTCCTAGTGATTTAAAACTAGTAAAAAATAACACTGAATATCCACACTTGCACATGCACTGTTTACATTTTTTAAAAACAAAATCCCTAACCTTAACCCTAACTCTAAATGCAGTAAATCACATGGGTGTTATTGTGTACGTCATCATTTTATATCTATATCACAAATCATGTCAGTGTTGTGTCTTTAAACTGCGTCACTTACGGGAAATGTTATATCTATTCTTTTTTAGTGATGTCTTAAGATAAATTACAAAGGGGAATTAGGGCCACATAGAGGTTAAAAAGACAGCTATCAACCCAGAGCAAAAAACTAAATCGGAATATAAAAACAATTAAATTGTTGTTTTAGACGTATGATAATGCCATTAGACACATATGAAGTCTGTTATTAAATTAATGTTTGATTCAATACAAACAGCAGCTTCTGGAGTCAGACTGTTGTATTTGGGTCAGCTGGCCATTTTGACAGCTCAAGTGACAGTATTTTTTCTCATTAAAAACGTAATTTTTGTCATATAACTAATTATGACTTTTTTTTTTTAATTTTGCGACTTCACTTTAGTTATAATCTGAATTTTTCTTGAAAGTATTTAAATTTTAATATTGTAATATTATGGATTATTTCTCAAGGTTCATGACTTCATTCTCTAAATATCATATTTTTATCCTCTGTATTGTGATTTTTAAAAATAAATAAATCTTCGCACTTGTACTGTAGACTATTTTGACCCTTCGAAGCCACCACCAGCGTATGTTATTCACGTGACCTAGTCACTTGACGAAGCAAAACACGGCAGTAGATGAGAAAGACGGCCGATCATGGAATATCAGCGGAATGACAGGGTGGGCCTGCTGTCTCCTCTGGAGGAGTCCAGTGCTGAGATAAGTCGAGACAGCGGAATCGTTTCCCAAAGTGCCAGCAGCTTGTCCATGGTGAGTGAAATCCTGAGCAGCGGTACGGTGTCGCAGAGCCCCAGTTTTGGAGCTGCGGCTAACGTTATCTCCCAGAGCCCCAGCCTTAACGAAGCAGCGCAATCCGACACAGCCGACCAGCATGAACCGGACCAGGACGACGAAGTCCTGAGAAACACCGCACTCAACTACTCCTCGTACGTCAGGGCGACCGCTGGAGAAGAGGTGTGTGCCATTAGCTTGCACTGGGGAGACACCACAGGCCACTTATTAGTTCAGCTGACTGGTTAGTGAAGCTAGTTATTTAATTGAATTCAGTACCGTTCAGTAGCAGCTCATACGTCCTGACCAATGGCTGACCAGTGTGGTTGCTAAGCGACGCTAACAGGCTGTCTGAATGTTTGATAATGCTACTGGCAATGCCTATCAGGGGACAGCTAACTCTTTAGCAAAAGTTTTAAGTCATTGTTTTGCAACTTACCTGGTGTGTAGTCTGGGAAGCGAGTTCATTTAAATCAAACCTGTTGTGTTCTTGTTGCTAATCATTAAGTGTTCAGTGGACCACATAGGTTAAACTGAGATAGGGTTTGTTTTCTGCCTGCAGATCTGCTCCCACAAACGCACCTCCTATTAATATAAAGAGAGTGGGTACTAAGATATGGATTCATGAACCATCATAATGTTTACAAAGTTCTTAGAGTATGAAAAGTTCCTTGCATCCGTCTTCATCCACTTATCCGGGTCCGGGTCACGGCCTCAGCAGAGGAGCCCAGACAGCCCTCTCCCCAGCCGCTTCCACCAGCTCATCCGGGGGAATCCCGAGGCGTTCCCAGTCCAGCTGAGAGATATAATCCCTCCAGCGTGTCCTGGGTCGGCCCCGAGGTCTCCTCCTGGATGGACATGCCCAAAAACGCCTTCCCAGGGCGGCGTCTGGGAGGCATCCTCACTAGATGCCTGAACCACCTCAACTGGTTCCTCTCGACGTGGAGGAGCAGCGGCTCTACTCTGAGCCCCTCCCGGATGTCCGAGCTCCTCACCCTATCTCTAAGGCTGAGTCCGACCACCCTGTGGAGGAAGCTCATTTTGGCCATTGTACTCGCGACTTCATTCTTTCATTACCCAGAGCTCATGACCATAGGTGAGGGTCGGAACGTAGATCAACCGGTGAATGGAGAGCTTCTCCTTTCGGCTTAGCTCCCTCTTCATCACAACGAACCAGTTTAGTGTCTGCTTCACTGCAGACACCGCCCCGATCCAAGTATGAAAAGTCAAAAGTCAAAATACCCAAATCAAAGTGATATAATGAGAGTGTTTTAGTGATTGCATTCATCACTCAAGTCTGTTAAGTAAAATAATAGTACCTGTAAGAACTATAGCTGGGTAAAAGTTACTCAGATGTAGGAAAAAAATGGAGTAAGTGTTAAAAGTTAAACTCAGGTGCTGTTGAATAATAGGCTTAGGTCAAATTTACATTGGTACCAGCAGATGTTGCCACAGATACTGACTGATGGCTAATATTAGGCTTCTCAACTGGAATTATTGTCTTTAGGGAAAAGTAATAGTTGAAAAGTTTTACTCACAGTCTGATGTTCAGTTCTACATTTATTGATTAAATACTTGGACTTTGATTATGAGATCCAGATGTAAAGGAGTGATTTTGGTATGTGTTTTCCTTTGTCTTTCAGTACGGTAATTATTAATTTCTGACACAGTGAAAGACAGTTCATTTCAGACACGTATCATGCATTTTCAGTGGAGAAGGGCGAGGATGATCTCGAATGATTCATCACCCATGAGCTTTTCCCTCCAGTAAAGTCTACTCATTTATTAAATCATTAAAAATCCTTGACTTATGAGTCAAAACACACCGGCTCATCCATGATGTAACAAGCCTTATTTTACTACTCAGATGATTCCTGACTGCCATTTAGAGTTGTGGCCTTTCAGTGCAACAACTGTAAGCTGTTCAGGTCAGTTAGATGTAATCGTCAAACATAAATTGTCATCAGCTACCAACTCCAGAACCTGGCAGCTGGTTGTAGCTTGTGGAAGCAGATGTCTGTGTTTGTAGATTCTGAGTAACATTTCTTCAATTTTCTTGTGATAGGCCACTGACCAGCTTGTTGCTGTTAACTGGAAATGCATGATATGAGGTAAATTACGGAGAAGTGAGCTAGCTGTGTCAGTAGGATACAAAGGGTCCTGTGTTATGGTCTTGCTGTTAAAGGAACTCTATTTGAATTCATGCAAAACTGGTTTGTGGACTGAAATAACCAAAAAAAGGTTCAGCTCAGTTCATCTGATGCACTGTCTTCTTTAATTTCCACATCCTGTTGTTTGTGTTTGTGTAACATTGTTTTTTCATCATTTGTTTTGTAGATATTGTGCTTGGAGAAGAGCTTGGAAGAAATGCTGACGAGAGTAGACGAGTTTGTTGGAATGCTGGATATGGTGAGATACGTCAGGCTGACACAGAGACTTTTTATAAGTATATTTGTTGCTCACATTTTGCCACATTTGTTTGCAGATTCGTAACGATACCTCCCAGATAGTGAGCGAAAACCTACCTCAAATCCAACAAAAGTCTGAAGAAATGAGACAGATATACAGACGAATCGATAAATTAGAGGTAAGTATTCAACTTGTTACAAACATCCTCATGGAAAGAACATTCTGGTGAAAATATGGAGGATAATGTTCAGAACCGTAGTGTTTGACAAGCTATCTATAGACATATAAACATGAGAAACCAAAGTTTGGTACATAATAGGGTTATTATGGTATTTAACAATTTATATATAATATAATGTGGTTGCAGTATAAAAAAAGGACCTAAAAATGAACTGGCTCATATTAAATTGAATTAGATGTGGCTCATCTGGTTAAAAGATTGAGGTAGAATCATGAGCCATGATCTGAATCACAATTTTTCTGTCCTTCTATAAAATGTTAGTTGCAATGAAATCAGAACTGTTACAAAACACGCCTCTTGCTTTTTTTGTGATTACACATTGAAAACATAATGAACCTTATCTTGCACACAGGCCCTTTCAAACAGGCAAGCTCATCTCATGCAACAATAAATTACTGCCTGATCTTAATCAGAACTTTTGTCCTGATTTTTGTTGTTGGATTTGCTTTAATAAAACTAATTTTCATTCTTGGTGTGAAGTGATGTTTCAATGAATTTTAGTACTATATTATGTGGTTTTTGTCACTTTCTTCTGTTGTGGTTGCAGGCCTTTGTTAAGATGGTGGCAGCCAACGTCAGTGCCATGGAGGGGCAGGTCACACTGGCAGAGGGTGAACTGGGAACACTACCGGGTGCTTTCAAGAAGATCCTGCGCACAATGAGCGTCCCAGGCTTTGTAAATGTGAGAGCACCTTCATGTACATGTCAGCTTACTTTTTTCTGTAACACAATGCTGCTTTTTCTTTACATTTTTTGGTGCTTTTTGACTAATATCCACAAACACCATTTTGTGTCTGTTCTTGCTGTTTCCAAGGCTTGAGCTGCTCAATAGACTGTGGTTGGGAAGTTTGGAAGTGTTGAAACAGAACCTATCCTTGCAAAGACAAGCTCCTATTGTCATTTAATCATTTGTAACCATCAGCATCTCACCTTCGGTCTTAGTCCCTCCCACCAGAGAGGCAGTCGTAGGTGTTGAGTAGACTAAACTAGGTGCCATCCTCACCTTTGAGCAATCATTGTAAATTTATTTATTATTTATTTATTTATTTGACAGGGACAATGCAATCAGACATAGTTACAAGCTTGCAGCTGATGTGATGCATATAAGTTTATAGCTAGTGCCAATTTACAACTCCTGTCCCTGGTTGGGCCTTTCTAAAACACCATAGCACAATACAATACAATAAAAACAAAAACAAAAAAAAGAAAACAACAAAATCAAAAAAGGAATTGGTTACACATGATGTGTGATGACCATGAACTTGTGACTTTTAATTCAGTTCACAAAGTGGCGTCATGTATCAGCAGGTGATGTAGAGATGTCATGTTTTTATATTAGACACAAGTTTGATCACCCTTTTTATCCTTTTGAGTAATTAATTCTGTATTAGATTCATTTTTAAAGTCCTGATCCTCCATAATTTGGATAATTCAAATGTGTGTGTGTCAAGCCTCTGTTATACATCGTGGGTCTGATCGTCTGAAAAAGGATACAACTTCCTTCTTCTTCTATGTGCATTTAGGAAAACTGAGACATGCTTAAAGACACGGCGCCAAGATTGATTTCTGGGTAACAGGCAGGGATCAGAGTGGCCAAAAAATATGGGAATGAGAAATGGATGTCTTTTTAATCCCCAGTCATGATCCTTACTTTATACTGATTCACCTGGTAATTGTGGAGCCACACAGAACAATGTCACATATATTTTTGTCAACATTTCTGTCTTATCTTGTGTCTGTGACAACTTTATTTTGAGGGTGTGGCAGGAGTTAAAATCCAAATTTCTTTATATACAAAATAAAATTTAGTTGGTCAGTGAAAACACTTTTTTTCACTTTTGTCACAGATTTTATTTTCTCTAAGATTTTAGAATATGTCACAACATTTCCAGAAATAAGGATTGTGCATTTTCACTTTTCATTTTTCTTTGCAAAACACACTGTTTTACAAAATTTACTGTTTTAATTCATCAGTGATAATGAACACTTTTTAGATCACATCTCTTTTGCTTTTTTGCTTTAACATCATTCGTCTCTCCCTCCATAGAAACAGTCCAGCCCAAGAAGACCAGCAGCGCCACATCAGCATCAAGAGGTTCCCAGTGTGTTCCGGACAAACGATTACTTCACATCTTCACAGCCAGAGCAGTGACGCACCACAAGATTCAACAGAAAACCTTGGTTCTAACCTCAGACTCCTGTTTGTAAAGACGATGTTTACTGCCATCCATTGCCAGACGACCTGTTGGTGCAGTGGCCTCAACAAAGCAATAGTAGTCTTTCTGAACACGTCACTGGAGGTGGAGTGTGTGAAGGCGGCCGGAGTTTTACAGAGTCATTCTTGTGGCAGCAAAGAGCACTGGACTGTAGCAAAATGATCTTAAAAAGTGCCTGATGGGTCTTATTTCTGTCTGTTTTCACTAATCATGGAAGACAAAAACCAAAATACACGGTGTAAGATTTGTCACAAGCCATGAGAAGTGATGCCAACAGGACACTGTAACGAAGGTACAATAAGAGGAGTTGTAAAGATCAAACTAACTTACCCAGCTTTGTTTTTTTATAAGTGATATTCCTATTACTAGTGTTTGTAAAAACCTGCACGCTGTTTGGAAATAATCTCTCTAACATTTTCATCAGTCTCCCTCAGCAGCATCCATCCATTCTAGATCCAGATTTAATGTCTTCCATTTCAAAGTGGTCACTTTATCACTGGTCTGATGCTTCTGGACATGAATGACAGTTGATATCTGAGCATGTCTGTTTTTTTTTAAAGCACACTGTAGATGAATTGTCTTGTCAGTTTATCTAATGAATCAAAGTTATAGCCAGTGATTAAGCTGTGCTTCAGTTTCTTTTAATGGAAACACTGAGAACCTTGAAACGTAACCTTGGAAGACAAGTGTACCTTAGAGATATGATGTGGCCGTCATGTTTTCAAAATGGTTCAATCAATAATGGACATTGCAGAGATTAATTTTTGATAAATCATTTGCCAAAAATGTTTTTAGTTTTAGGTTAATTTTTGTCACATTTTTAAGTAATCATTAAAGATTTATTTCAGACAAAGCTTCATTACCATTGTAATTTTTTAAATTCTCATTCACCACAGTGACTTCATGTGAGTTAAAGCTGCAGGAGCTGAAGTCATAGGGGAGAAAAACACCAGAATTTGACAATACACATGGGCCCTCTGCAGCTGTCTCTTCTCAGTCCAAATATAAATATTCATGAACCTGACAGTGTTTCATACTGTTTTGGAAAAGTGAGTTCAATTTCCAAGCTTCTGTGGTTCTGTATCAGTATATAGAGAAGACATTAACCTATTGATGTGTGTTTTTTAATCACAGCAACGTAATGCATCTTTTGTAATGATGCGATTGGTTTTATACTGTTTTATTTGGGTAATTTACCTACACAGCTTGGCCAAGAAAGCTCCTACAGTAACACTTTTGTCGGACCTCCTTATGTTTTGGTTATGGCACACATTTGCGTAGTGTCCTCCCAATAAGTTTACGCAACATCACATTCTGTAATACTGTTCCAAGTTGCTTTCACTTTTGGCCAAGATCTTGTATTGATGTTGGAAGAGTCAGATAACTGTGACTCTCAGTGGGGTTTAGGTTTGGACTCTGTGGTGGCCAATCCATGTGTGAAAATGAAACAGTCTTGAAACACTGAAAGTCAGTCTTTTATTGAAAGTCTTTTAACCTTTTCTTTTATTTGCTTGTATAATGGGCTGTCTGTCAGAGTGAAAACAGTCTCAGCAGCATCATTAGGATCTGCTCCAAAAAGACCGGAATTCTTTATGGAAGAAGCAGGTGGTGCAGAAAGCCAGGAGAATCCTAGATCAACCAGACCACGTCCTCAAAGACAGATTCACCCTAATGCCGTCAAGGAGACGATACTACACACCTCAGAGGAGAACAAATAGATACACAAACTCATTTATTCCCTCTGCCATATGGCTAATCAACAAGTTAGGGTTGTAGGTTGCCTGTTTGTTTATTTGCAGCTTAATGCGGTTTTTGACCACATTAAGCTGCTCACACCGAATGTGTGTGTGTGTATTATGATAATGTCTGAAATGTCAATGTGTGCTTTTTTATTTATTTTTTCCACTGAACCCGTATTGGAGACTGTTAAACGGAATTGTCCGCTGTGGTCTATCTATCTATCTATCTATCTATCTATCTATCTATCTATCTATCTATCTATCTATCTATCTATCTATCTATC
>JAPQRQ010000003.1:4337342-4355364 GCA_037367365.1 Apogon talboti
TCTATCTGTCTATCTGTCTGTCTGTCTGTCTGTCTGTCAGTAAACACTCTGAAACATTCTTTCAAATTTGAGCCTGATGATCCTGGCAATGCCATCTCGAAATGTGTATGTACCATCAGGGAAAAAAATCCACTGATAGAAAAAACCTGGTCACTCAGTATATTCAGGTAGTCAGCTGACCTCACGTCACACATATTCTACTCACAGATACAGATCAACTTTATTCATCCCCAGGGTGAAATGTGTTTTATCCAGCTCAAGAAAATTAAAATTAAATGAAATTAGTAATCCTCAGTCTATCAGTTGTAAGACTAGGAATTGTAGAATCTGATGGCACTGCAAGATACAGGCCAAAGAGTGGCCCCTTCAGAAACAGAATTACATCTTTCACCCAACCATGGTCTATGGCTTTTGACATGGATGTTTAACAAATGAGAAGCTGCTCATTGCATCAGTTAGGGTTAAAGAACAAGTTGCAGCTGAAACACATTAATCACTGCAGTAATTATTCAATGGAAGGATCTGAACTGTCTGCTTAGGTAAAACCAAATGGTTATTGTATTTGTCATAGCTGTATATGTCTTCCCTTGTCACCACAGTATCTAAATCTTTGAATGGTTTGTATTGATGCAACCTGTGACAAATTCCCCTACATTTTGGAACAATAAAGTGAATCTTGAATTTTGAACATAGAAAGTGGCCACAGTAGTAATCTTGAATCTTGAATTTGGTCATCTTGAAAAGCTTGTGCCTGGATCAGGGTGATCTATAGCAGTGTTACTTTGAGACAGAAAACAACAAAAAACAAGACAAAAAATATGTTTGGTCTTGCATAGCAAAACGTTTTCAAATCTGGATTACTTTGGTTCAGATTTATGAACAACTGTACTGAGGGTATGCTTGGGTATGGGTGGGGACCTGCTGGGACATGTGGTCCACACATCTGGAAAGAATAGAGTCCTGTGAAACTAAACTCAGGGCAAAGGTTTGAGCAAGCAGTGTTTCTATTGGTCAGCTCGGATGCGACGTCATCCGGTTGGTCATCATCGGGAAGTATCGGGAATCCCGTCATCCTCGCGCTTTCATGCCGCTTGTCTCCACGCTGGGCCTCGTTCTTGTCGAATAAAGTGGGATAAGATTTCTGAAACGGTAAAACACTATTTTCCCTTTATTTCCCCTTCTCATCTTTCTGACCAGGCTTCGAAGAGACAGTAATAATGAAAGTGAGCGGTAAAGGTGAACATTTCCGGGTAAATGTGCGCACGCTGCCGCTATTCGAAAAGTCATCGCGATAATTCACAGATTCATCAAGCGGACTAACTTTTCGGTTTGTTTTCCACCGTCTTTTCAGCAGCGGTCGGTATTGTTGTATCTTCATAATATCACATTTATAGTTGTATCTGGTGGCTCTGTAATAATTTTATTATAAATTATTGGTTTAATGTGTCAGGAAACTCCGTAGTTTTCCGCTTTTTATATGGTGCGTTCAACATTCAACTGAATCTGTCTGTAAGCACACGAGTTGAGATTACGTTTGAGGACACGTTCACGGTAACAACCACCCAAACCTCTGAATCTTTTTCTTTTTATATATTCCTACCAGAGAATAGCGTGTGAAGCTTCCTAAAACATGTTTTTAATACCGGTATCTGTCCAAAAATCATTAGTCAGATTATCTCTCCACTTTTTGTCAAGTATTTGTGGCAACAGAGGAAGTTACAGTTCGTGGATGGTTAGATGTATAAGGTGTTTCAAGGGATATATCTTTGAGTTTGTTCCTTTTTAGTCCCCTCTTTAAGATTTTAGGGCACTGCCTTTATTTATCCCAGGCTGGGAAACTGGCTCATTACAGCAGCTCAAAAACGCATAATACATCTATAGCAATTTAAATATGGGATAATTTAAACTTCAAATTTTATGTTAAATACGAGTATCAAGTACAAAGTAACAGCAGGTGTAGAGGAGAATTACATTAACTGTGGGAGCTGAATACTTAACAGAACAAAATGTGCAAAATGACTAATTAACAGGAGGTATTTATAAATAAACTGTACAAAATGTGTAAAGCAGATAGACATGCGAGTTATAAAGTGCTGTATGAACTTGAGAAATCGTGTATGGTCTAAATGGAGCTCTAGCTTTCTGAAAATCACGACAAACACCTAAATGGCATAAGTGAGATCAGTGCTTCTTCTGGAGACCATTCTCACTCACTAAAATTACAAATGCAACCTACTTGTTTGTTATTTGTTGTGGATCTGTTTTTGCAGTCACTTTTTATAAATGCCACATTATTTTAGTTGGCACACCTCGCAAGTGCTGCCTTTTCCCATTATTGTTGGTAATATTTGTTGATGCACTACTGGTACAGTACAAAACTGTTTTGCCAAGATCATATAAGAATTAAATTGTCCATAACCCTGAAAAAATTATCAAGAGTTGCATCCCTTGAACATACCATTCAGCCATAATCCATCCATATACAATACCTGATCTGCTTGATTATTTCTGAGTTAAGGTACCATTTTACATCTGTCTTTATAGAAGTGCTGCAGAAAACATGTTAAATTAAAGACAAGGTATTCTTGTATTCTGATTTTTATTTATTTGTTTATTAACTCTACCTTATGTTTGTGTTTATTTGCCATTTCTAAATGAGTAGTCCATGCATTTGACTTGATAACCAAGCAAGTAGATGCTAAATCAAAGTGGTAGTCTTGCCCACAATATGACAGCCCCGGTAAAAGGAATAAAGACTAATATATCATTGTTTTCTCTCTTTTACAGATCCTAAACTTCACTCATGGCTGGCGAGAAAGAAATATGGCAGAGGATTGGCGAGGGATTTATACAAGAATATTACAACCAGTTTGACAATACAAATAGGATGCAACTTGGTCTTCTTTATGTAAGTTTGTTTAGTTGCCATTCTCTGAACGGTATTACTAAGGATCAAAGGGTTTTTTTCCCCAAGGGCCAGCAGTGACTATCAGTGATTAACACCACCAATAACCCATATTTGGAACTGATGCATTTGTACATTGTGCCGTATTTGCAGCAGTTTAGAATAACTGCCACAAAAACACTTTCTAGAAATGCCTTTAAGCTGACTGTTAAATCAAATGAAGTAGAAAACCTCAACAACATTTATTCCGAGTTTTCACATTCAACTAAATAGATTTTAAATTATCAGTACTAGTAAATGAATATTCTTTTGTGATCTTAGTGTTGCTAGGCTTTTACCTGTGACATGTGACCAGCCAGATCTGAGTAGGACGGTAATCAGACCACAGACGTGTGTAAATAGATGCTGCGTTCATTACTGAATCATACATCACCCCATTCACCATACAGGTCCAGTCAAATTTTGTGAACGAATACTAGTGAATGGGAAAGCTGTGTTTTCTCTGGATTTAAAAAGCCCTGCAACATGAACCTCAGACCATATCTGTCTTCTGACCTGACCTGTATTGTCCACATGTATCACAGCAAAGGGCTGAAGCGGCAAATGAGACATGTACATCTGTTGTTCATTCCACAAAAGTGACTGTAGACAGAGGTAGCCCTGTGTCAAAGAATTTTAAAATTAATTTATTTTATCAGATGTCTGGTGAAATAAAGAAAAATTGTGAATATCGACTTCAATATGTGGCAGCCACATCCTCATTATTAATACTCACAATATTTGCTGAAATGTAAGGATAATTTACTTGACAATGCAGCTTGAAGTCATTTGTTCATGTGTCTAATCAAATCTTTTCTCCCTTTAGTCTGATGAGGCTTGTTTGACATGGGAAGGAGAAGGTTTTCGTGGGAGAGATGCCATTTCTAACAAACTAGTTGTAAGTATCTCCCTCACATGGTATTGTGTTAACTTATACTATACCTGTCCCCAACTTTCACAGAAAAGAGAGGGTCAAAGAATACTGGAACTGTGTTCTGATCGTGTCCAGTTCATGCTTAATTTATATGGTCCTCATGCACTGAAGGGAATGTATTTGTACATTTACATTTCAACTGCATTGAACAGTTCTTGGCCTTTTTAAGTGGTTAGTAGAAATTCTTCAGGGTTGCTAAATGTTGCTGTACATGCCACTAACAATATTGATTCCTTTCCACAGAGCCTGCCCTTTAAGTCTATAACACACATCCTCACAGGACAAGACATCCAACCCACAATAGATAGTTGTATCCTCATCATGGTATTTGGACAGTTAAAGGTGAGCTGCTTTATTTGTGCCTACAAAGTTAGACAAAGCTACACAAGGCTATCATTACCAAAAAACAGAGGACAGATGAAGTCAGGGTAAATATGTGCATTAATCAGTGACTAAATAATTATTTGATCCTGTTTGAATTATGTCAATTGAGACATATGTCTCAATTTAAAGGACAACTTTGCAGGTCAAAAACACTGGTCTACAAGCAAAATGCTTCTAGAATGAAAGTTTACTTCATTTGAGTCAGTGATAAAAAAAAATTAACTGCTAATTGGCTTTAGTTTACTTTTTAAGATATGTTTTTGAGGCATTTTTAGCCTTTATTAGAGACAGAAGACAGAAAAGACGAGCAGAGAGCAGATGACATGCAGCACAGGACCTGGACTGAGAATCAAACCCTGGTCACTGCAATAAGCCTTTGTGCTATGTGGGATGTACTCTATTAGACCAGCTACTGGAGCACCTCACCGTAGTTCTCAGGATGCAGTATTGAATCAAAATTTGTAATTCTATGAATTAATGACAATCGGTTTTACTCCAGAGGAATATACAGTATGTCTGTGAGCTACTGGTTCTGCTTCATAACACTGCACATTGGAATACATTCACTTTTCATATTGTACAGTGACATATTCTGTAAGAATTATGAACCTATTATATACATCTCCATTAACCTATGTATGTACGTAATAACATTTATCATATATCTTGAAAACATCAGTCAACAGCAGTTTTGTAATTTGTTTTCCAATCCATCACGTCAATCTATGTAATTGTGGCCCCAAAATGACAGCACAGCACAGGCTTCTTAAAGACATGCGCTTTAATTTGGCTTATCAAACACCGTGAAAACTACAGGACATAAAATACAATAGATTTAGGGATGTAACCAAGTCATAGGCAACATACAGTGAACAGCAAAAGGCTATCCTACCTCGTGGCCACCTGCCACTTCGGAGGTCTTAGGCGAACAGTCTTTCAGTTTTGTGCATTTTAAATAAACATATCTTGATTAGAACAACTTCGATTACAAATGTACACAGTATTACAAAACAATTTTTACAAAATACCTTGTGTGGCTTGCTACTCATCCCAGCTGCTGCAGACATGGCTCGGTCAAAGGCTTTTTGCATGTCTGGGCGTAAACAGGACTCACAGCCTCTCATACTCTCACCAAGCCTCGCGATATAACCGAAATAAAAATGTTTTGTGTGAAGTCCAATATAACAAACTAATGCATCTTATGCATGAGATGAAACATATTTTCCACAATGTAATTTGTAATAATATTTCAACAAAATATTTCAACTCTTAAAACACAATATTAATTTCCTTTATGCTTAAACCATTTCAATGACACTTATGGTAATATTTAGTACATATTATCTGTGAAGATCATTTCTAAATAATTATAGACCAGTGAAATCATTCTGTTGTAAAATAAATGGAGTGCACTTATATAGCGCTTTTTCCACACTGTAAAGGTGCCCAAAGCGCTTTACACTACATCACATTCACCCATTCACACACACATTCACACACCAGTGGACTGCTGCCATGCAAGGCGCTGCCAGGCTCCACTAGGAGCAATTTAGGGTTTCAGTGTCTTGCTCAAGGACACTTCGACATGTGGACAGGAGTCGAACCGCCGACCCTTCGGTCATTAGACGACCCGCTCTACCAACTAAGCCACAGCCGCCCAAATACTGTGAAAATGTGTAAATTAGAAAGACATAACCAAAAGTGAAATCATTTCAAGTTTGTTTCTCCACGGGTCTGTTCGGTGCCAAAAGTGTCTCAACATGACCAGACTTTTGATTTTCACTTTTTACATTTACACACTGAATTTTCACTTGTTTTCAAAGAACAAGGTGAAATGCTTCACATTTACACCCCCTTTGGTGTTGGTGACGTGTAATCATATGAGAGAAGAGGTGCAGGTCAATGAGCCATTTCACACTGAACTAAATGGCACGTAACTGACTTTTTATGGTCTTTGCAAAAAAACTTCAACTTTCTTGAAGTCTAAAGTCAAATTTTAAATTGATGTATGAGTATAATTTATGGTAAAATTCAAGTGGAATCAATAAAGGATAGATTTCTCACCACTGACGACTATAGTATATAAGTGCAAGTGGTGAGACGAACACTCAACACACAACATTAGAACATCAGGTGTGTGTCTGCCCATTATCCAGTCAATGATGTAGTGTACACAGATAATGACAGCATGATGTACAGTATATATCAAATCAAATTTTATTTATATAGCGCCAAATCATAACAGAAGTTATCTCATGACACTTTACATATAGATCTGGTCTAAACCAGACTCTCAAGCCAATTTACAGAAACCCAACAGAATCCTCCAGGAGCAAACAGTGGTGAGGAAAAACTTCCTTATATACCATGCATTTTTTTTTTCGTCAGTTCCTAAAATTGTAGAGGGAAAGCAAGACTGTCTGGACAAAATGCATTCATCCATCTACTCCCCTGCATGTCACTGTGTATGATAATCATGCACTCCTATTCCTTCAAAATTTAATCTATTGAATATTCTTCACAGATTTACAACCAACTTTTTCTTGTTGATGAACCTCATTTGGGTTAAAGATTTGTTTGATTGTACATATAATATTTATGGAGAGGGTTTTTTTTCCTTCTATTTAAATGAATGTTTCTCACAATTGTGCTTTTACTTAGTTTAAAATCTTTGCTTCAACAGGCAGATGATGACCTTCCCATGGCCTTCCACCAAGTGTTCATGCTGAAGGCTGCACAAAACGGTTCCTGGGCTTGTACAAATGACGTCTTCCGGTTGGGGATACATAACATACCTGTTTAGACGTCTGCATTTGGTGGTCCACAGATTTTGACCTCCACCTCTGCATTTTCACAGGGGTTGTACCATCACGAATGAAACCCCAAGCAATTATTGACCAAGTTAATCAGATGTCCAATTCCATTCCAATAAAGTAATCGATTAGTCACCATCGTTCTTGTGTTCTTTCTTTCCTAAATACCTGCATTTTTCTGGTTCAGCGATTTGCTTGCCTTTGACAGACCACAGGCTTATGACTAATGCTCTTAAGGAAAGTCCAGCAGAGCGTGTGTAGGTTGTTGTTACTGTCATTTTCAGGAAGTATGTCATCGTAACAACGTGGTTTTATAACAGCATCATGTGTGGTGAGTAACCTCTAGAGGCGCAGTATTCAGAAGCGGTGTCAGTTTAAATGGCTTAAACCAGGTGGCAAAGAGGCGACAGTCACAGTTATGACACAGTAAACTTGAAGGAGCTAACAGTGATCCGGATGACACCAACACCGAAGAAGCTGTCCTCTGAGGAAATGGACGTAATGGACATAAAAGAGCAGTCTGGAAGCCAAACGGTGAGCAGTTAGCTATATAGTCAATGAGGAGAGCATTAGCCTATGTAAAAACGGTGACTTACCGTTATATAGACGTGTTTTTCTTGTTATTTACTGTAGTATTATCCGACAAACCTGTATTCTAATGAAGTGTAGTTAATTTTACGACAGTATATGTGTTGTCAGCTAACCGGCCTTGTCTGGACATGTTAGCTCGGTTAATACAGAAACAACACTAGTGGACTCAGTGTAGCTGATACGTGAAAACGCTGAAAAACCACTTACAGAATGACGCGAAATAGTTGTAACCAACAACAAGAACTTTAATGAATAATTTTTCAGTACTTTTATTGAGCAGATTGTGCATACCGTCCTTTGTTGTGGATGTTACGAGATACAGCGCATGCGCAGTGGCTTTCGTAAAGGAATAATACTCCTAGTTTTATATATAATTTTATGAGTATTATTTCGACTTATAACAGCAGTGCGGAGTGCAAAGTGCTCAAATTTCAGGTGTATTAAAATAAGAAACATGATAATAATTCTCAGCTTAACCATAAATGTGTCTTTATTTGTAGAATGGTCTCAAGGATAAAGACCCAAATTGCCATACCGGTTCAGAAACACAGGAAGAACCTTTGCTCCGAGAAAACCCTAGGCGGTTCGTCATTTTCCCTATCCAGTATCCTGACATCTGGAGGATGTACAAGCAGGCACAAGCGTCTTTCTGGACAGTGGAGGAGGTGGGGATCATTTTTGTTCTATTTAGTGTAACTACTTTGTATGAATATGCAGCTTGAGTATTTTAGTGAATGCCTCTTTATAAACCATACCCCCACCCACCTATCATAACACCAAAAATCACATCAGTGCAATAATACTGATCTGTCTTTCAGGTTGACCTATCCAAAGACTTGGTCCACTGGGATCGCTTGAAACCTGAGGAAAAACACTTCATTTCCCACGTCTTAGCCTTCTTTGCTGCTAGTGATGGTATTGTCAATGAGAACTTGGTAAGAAGGGTCAAATGTCTGAAATATAATTTTATTGCATTGTGGAATTACCACGTTTGTGCATTTATAGTTCATCAGTTTTAATGTGTTGGAAGGAAATTGTTTTATGCAGTCATTTTGAGTTAACACAATATATACATGAATTGCTTGTCATAATGTACATAAATGGTAGCCAAACTGACACTTTAGGCTCTAATAAAGAATCTTACCCTATTTCATGCCACTTTGGAAAAGAGAAGCCAAAATGTCATGGTCATGGGAGGTGCCATGTTGTTTCATTGATGAGCTACAAAGTAGGGCAGTTTGATGGAATTTTAACAGCAATTTGTTATAAAGCTATTAATCACATATTTAAGCTGTACCTCAACTAAAAACCTGTGATTAAACAAAATTTTACAAAAAATCCCATCACAGATAAGATTTTCTACAACCTATAAACAGAGTTAAGAGAAGATACACAATTCTTTCACCAATATGCTGAACCCTAATTATGGAAAGGTAATTACTGTTGTGGTAAATGCACTATCATATCCCCAAGGTGCAGAGGTTCTACCAGGAGGTCCAGGTCCCTGAAGCACGCTCATTCTACAGCTTCCAGATCCTCATTGAGACAGTTCATTCAGAGATGTACAGTATGCTCATCAACACGTACATCAGAGACCTGAAGGAGAGGTCAGTCACTTTTAATTCACAGAATTTTTTCTGATGGCTCAATACTGTTGACTGAGCTGTTTAAAAAAGACCATGTGCAGAGAGCACAAAACATTAATATTTACAACTTAATGTAATTGATTGATTTAAATTTGGAATGGCCATGCAAGTCGACTTTAGCTTCACTCCCTTTCGAGCAAGTCTCATCCTGTCAGACTCTTTCTGTGTATTTTATTTTATGAAAATAGAAAAGTAACTGTTACTGTTAGAACTGCACCTGTTCATCACAAGATAAAGCAACGTATCTTTGTGGCTGTGGTAATTACTGTTAGTATTGCAAACAGTTGCAAACAAGAATTGGATTTGCTCCATAAACCTCTTTAAATTCTTTAAACGTTATGCTTTTATGTCAGAATGCTTTCATTCGAGTCTTTGTTTTTCCCATGAACCAACAGAAAGCCTGAATATTTGTGTTACATAAGCATTATGTTTAGAGGATGTAATGAGATGCATGTTATATTATTTTTTGTTTATTTCAGAGATTATCTATTCAATGCCATTCAGACCATGTCTTGTGTGAAAAGAAAAGCAGACTGGGCGCTCCAGTGGATAAATGACAGCAAGTCCACATTTGGTAAGAAAGATGTGATATTTAAAACATCATGTTGTACATAGATTGTAAATAATAAGAAACTGTAGCCTATAGAAGCCCTCTTGGTGTCTTATAGTACTTTTAACATTGACCTTTTCTTCTCAGGTGAACGCATTGTAGCTTTTGCAGCTGTGGAGGGCATCTTCTTCTCTGGCTCATTTGCTGCCATCTATTGGCTAAAGAAGAGAGGTCTAATGCCTGGTCTTACCTACTCCAATGAGCTGATCAGCAGAGATGAGGTTCGATAAATTCACCAACATAAAGACATGTGTGCCACCTGCCAGATTACCGTATAAAGTGTAATTTAACTGCCATTCTGAGTCTAACTTTAAAGCAACACCACAGAACTTTTGCTCACGGGGTCCCCCTAAAGTCAAGAAATGGTATTGTCTGTAAACAGCTGTTGTAAAATCTCTATCTCGGTAATAATCAGGCATTTGTTGACAAGCCATTGAGGCCGGCAAACTTCCTGAGGCAAAACAGGAGACATACTGATAGAAATTTGCTATGGTCTTCCTCAGTGAGACATGATTAAAATCACCCAGTATAAAGTTCAGAGCCTCCGATGAGATAGTCTGCAATCTCTGTACAACATCAAATACAGTGCAGGAGGCAGAATTGGCATTAGGGTGAATGTACACAACAGTTATAAAAAGCTGAGGGAACTCTCGGGGGAAGGTAAAATGGGCGCAATGACACCGACAAAAGTTCGGCAGTGTGAAATTTGTTTCCAACTCGGAACCAGCCCGGCTGTGCGCTGACTACAGTTGGGGCTGCGCTAGCCGCACAGCTTGGCACACTGTCCTCAGCACACAGCCAGGACTATCCTCGGCACACAGCCGAGGCACAGCTCAGCGCGCAGCCGGGGCCGTGCAGCACCGTGCATGTGAGTCCATTCAATACCCCGTGACACTATGTTAAGCTTTTTTACATTAAGCGTTTTAGACTGTCCCGAACTAGCTGATGGAAGCCTTAAACCAACTTCACACTGACCAGAAGTTCAATGTCTGGTGTTCAGATTTGTTCTCTGATAATAAAAGAGCTGCTGTATCGTTCATTAATATACAGACATACCCTACTTCCCTGGGTTTTAGCCGTTACTGTAGTATTGCGGTCCAGTCAGAAGGGGGTCCCGAAGCCATCAAATGGCAAGATCAGAGTTGTGGTCCTCATGTCTCGGTGAAAGCCATGACACAACAGTTCTTAAAATCCTTTTGGAAGCGAACGTTCCCCTGGAGCTCATGTTCTTTATTCCTTAAAAACTAACATAAAAGCTAAAAAATGAAAGCAAGTCATTTTGAATGCAAAATTAAAAATAGCATCAAGGTGATAAAGCTCATAATTTTAAAGCAGGAAGTGGTGTGTTGAGCTCCATTCACTATAAAATATGCATTTAAATATATTTAAATACAGCCGCAGGGGCGGATCTACAGGGGGTCAAGGGGGAAAACTGCCCCCCCTCTAGGAGAGCCTTGCCCCCCCTCCCCGCACTGCCCCCCTAACTTTTGATTCTAAAAACTATACTAAACAAAAAAACAACTCAGCACCACTCCCAAAAGCCTCTCAAAATATTGAACTAAAAGATGAATTCACGAAAAAATTCTGATTATAAAAATGCATCAAACACGTGGAGCTTGTGTAATGACCGGACCTCCTGCACCGCACACACACATGGTGTTTGTTTGGAAGCAGAGTCTAACTGGGCAGAGTAGAGCGACAGAGCCGCCCAGCTTTTACCAGGTGAAGTCAGTTTCCCTAACCCACTAAGTTAAAGTTAAGTTAAATATGTAATGAATGGAATATATGCTAAAGGTTCAGTAGGTTCATTCATCATTAGCCAAAAGTGACTCAGTTGTGTGTGATTTGTTGGAGTATTTTCCCCTTTGGTTAGCTAGGTGATTATAGTGAACAGCCTATGGAGCATTTAGATATGTAAAACTGGTATGTTTGAATTCAGAGGGTCGCTGTTTCAGGGGCTTAAGTTTCAGTGACAGTGTGATCAGTATCATAGCAATAAGCCTGTACAGTTAAAGCAGGTTACATCCTTACTGTCAAAGTGAAAAAATAACAAATACAAGGAGAAAAATACAATGATTTTAACCCTGAAATTTTCATATCTTGACACTTGCAGGCCACAATGAAAAGAAAAAGTAAGATCATTACTAGTTATTTTGGGAAAAAATTGAGGAACGAAAAGGAGGAAGAGAAGGAGAGAAATGAAGGAGAAGAAAGAATGGTAGAGAAACCAGGAGGGTCAGAGCTGAAGAGGGCCACTGAGAGAGGAACAGACCAGGAAGTATGTGAAGAAGAGGAAAAAGATGATATTAATGTGAGGAATGAAAATGAGGAAGATTTGGTTTCTGAAAGAGGAACAGAAGCAGATGCTGAGTAGGCAGATGGACAGAGTGATGGCAGGGAGTCAGAGGATCTACCCTAACTTCAGCTGGACCACACAGTATGGTTTTATTTTCCATATAGATTCCAGTGCAGTGACATAACATGTTACTCAATAAAATAACATGTTTTCACTAAAAGCCTTTGTTATAAGGCTATATACTGTATGTAAAGCTTTATATGTATATTATTTTATCAGTAATTATGATAAAACTAAAGATGAAGCAAATTTCTACTCTATTGCATAACAATTCAATGCATAGTTTAAAAGTGTTATGGACTCCATTTATACATATGGGATTCCACACTGAGGGAAGTCATATGCCACCCTGACAAGACCTCCTGCCACCCCATTCCCACCCCATGTAAAATTTTGTAGATCCACCACAGTATAGGCATGATGTGTTTAATTACATGTAATTCATATATTCATTCATATAATTCAGTTTGCAGCTCAAAAAACATGTTTGTGTTTACTGTCACATTTATTTTTAAGTGCATTTGTGCTGAAAAAAAAGTAAACTTGCGTACAGTACAGAAAAGAACTAATGATCTCAGACTACACATAAAGACTGTGGGGGTAGAAGCCGTTATCTTGGTTATCTTTGTTTGACACACCTGCTTTGAGGTATGACAAGTTTTTACTGTCATTTAAGGTCATCAAATGTATTAGTTAGTACCGTACACTACAGTACATGTAACTGGTTCATTTTACAGCAGTCTTGTTTTCCTCTTTTCTTATATGAAGAATCTTTGCTGTCTGTATTGTTATTTCTTAGGGCCTGCACTGTAATTTTGCCTGCCTGCTGTACAGCTACCTGGTGAGGAAGCCATCTGAGGACAGAGTGAAGGACATCATCACTAAAGCTGTTAGCATTGAGCAGGTCAGTTAGAGCTAGAGGGAATTATGCTCAGCTCACATTACAATATTATAAAAAATGTCCTACAGTGTTCTCTGTGTTGTTTTACACCACAAATGTTACTATATAAAAAATCCCTCTAGACAAACTGAATTGAAATAGTGTTTCTCATTGTAATACATAGGCATACCCAGAGTGACTTATGTTTGTGTCTTGTTGAAGCATAATAAAGGAGGTTGTACCGGTATTTCTGTAAACATATATAAACATCTAAATGTATGCTGTTTGTGGTTGTGTTGCAGGAGTTTTTGACGGAGGCCTTGCCAGTGGATCTCATTGGAATCAACTGCACTTTGATGAAGCAGTACATTGAGTTTGTGGCTGACCGACTTCTCACCGACCTCGGCCTAGCCAAGGTGACTTATATTAATCATAAAACACTGTAGACATAATAAACCTACCAAAGTTAGCTCTGTATTTAACTGAATTTTATATTTACGCATAGTTGACATTTTACCATGACTTATGCTGTGCAGCAATGAATTTGCTATAAGACTAAAATTTGCAATCAACCATGTGTTAATAAAGGTCATTTTTATGTAAAATATTTTAATGCATTTTCTTTTCTCTTAAATCTAAGGTTTACCAAGCTGAGAATCCATTTGACTTCATGGAGTCTATTTCACTTGAAGGGAAAACCAACTTCTTTGAGAAACGAGTGGCAGAGTATCAGAGATTTGGAGTCATGTCAAACATGATGGACTGTGAATTCACTCTAGATGCAGACTTCTGAAACTGAAGTGTCTGTTCTGTTACATGTTTGTTGCAAGTCAGCTATTTATTTACTGTATTTTGGTTTATTCAGTTGCTGGCCAAAAAGATCTAATAACATACTACAGGCCTACATATATAAGTAAACAAATCTGTAAAATGGATTAGTAATATAGATGACAAAAAGGAATCACCACACATACAGTAAGTTTAGAAACACATTATATGACCCCAGTTATTGTTGGATTTAAATAATAACTGGAGCGTTCAAAACCTCAATGAGTGGTGGATTGTACAATGGGGTGTGTTTGCGTGTTTTTTTATTGTATAATAAAATATTTTTAACATTGAAATGTTGTACTCTATGGTTATTGTTTTACAGCAAACCGCTATCTTAATTTATGAGCCATATGTTGTGTTCAAATGTAGGTGAGTAGTAAAACATTATGTCAGTACTTGATGTAAGTGGGGCCGTATTCCTACATGTGGCTGATGTGCCTGAAGTCCGACACAGGAGTCTGTTGAGCTGTGTTTAAAGCCTCATAGCGGGTTATATTAATAGAGATTTCTCCCTCCAGACAGATTAGATTAGCCACTCCTCCTTTAGCATACGGTTGCTGGCAATGATAGCTAACAGCTAGTGTTTTCGCGATTTGAAAGATGGCTGGGGACTTGCGGGGTTATGCGTTAGAGAAAGCCGAACTGATTTCCAGTCGTCTAAAAGAGCTCCTGTCTTCCGGAGAAGGTTATGTCCGCGCTCAGTTCGGGGTGGACCTGGGTCTGAAGCCCGAGCTCTACCCCACGTCAGTCGTCCTGTCCTCGGCCGCCGTGGGTCTGCTGCTGCTGCTGGGTCTGTCCTGGGCCGCCGTCTGTAGCGGTCTGTTCGTCGGGAAAAAGCGGGGATCCCCGGTCACTCAAGGCAGCGTCGAGCCTGACAAGGCCCATTTTACGAAGACCGTTAAACCAGAGGAACAGAAGAAGAGGAACAAAAAGAAAGCCGCTGAAAAGGTAAGCTACGCAGCGTAAAAGCGCTGCTGAATCACAGCGGGACAATGAAAACAAGTGCATGGACAGTCAGTGTGTCCAAAACAAACGGTGCGTCGCATATTATGGATAAGAAACAGCTCATTTCTGGCAAGTTAACAAGATGTGAAATTACAATAATTTTAACGATTGCTATGTCACACATAACAATGAAGCAACCAGCACTAGCATTATATCGAAGAACGAAAGATTTCACAGAACTGAAAATATCTAGGGACAGAACTGTGACCCACTTACAAAACGACATAAATAAACACGAATTACAGCGCTGTGTTTACCAACAGAAAGGAGCTGTGCGCGCATATTTAATGTAAACACAAAGAAATATTAGCTAATGCTAGTCACAACATTAGCTAAGACTGGAAGTCACCTGAAACAGTAACTGTTCCTGTATTGAGAGCAGTGAAGATAAAGCTACATATTATTATGTTACCATAGGGTTGTTTTTCACATCTGCCTACATATAGTAATAACGCCTAAGTGTTGCCCTTTAGTCAAATGGCTAATGTTAAAATCTCCACCATTCAACTAGGTTACATTTCATATCAAATTGTATCCCTATCCTTTGAAGTTTAGACACATGTAACTAGTTATATTAACATACATGCAATATGTTCCATCACCATGTCGTTCAGCTTCATAGTATTTAATTTGTGAATTAAACTAAATTAAGAATCTATGTTTACGTGGCAAATTATGATTAAAGTGTGGGGCAATTTTTCATCCGTATTTTTCAAACACATTGACAGGTATGATGGCAACATTAGTGACTCTTTAATATTACTGTTTGTCTTTTTCCTCAGAAGAACCAGTCTAATGGACAACCAGTGACGGTAGCTCTGGAGGAAGTTAAAGAGGCTGAGACAGTTTCCAAACAGTCCCCCAAGGCCCAAACCGAAAGGGTATGTTGGAGCAGGTGCAAAAAAAGTGGATATGAAACTGTTAATTTACTGGACAAAGTGGTAGCTGTTTTTTCTCACTTATATTTTGAGTTTTAATAATAATAATAATATTATAATAATAATGGATTACATTTTTATAGCGCTTTTCAAGGCACCCAAAGCACTTTACATTATTGATCCATCATTCATTCACTCTCACATTGTCACTCTGACGGTGGTAAACTACATTTGTAGCCACAGTTGCCCTGGGGTAGGCTGACACAAGCGTGGATGCCAATTCATGCCAAACGGCCCGTCCGACTACCATCAAACATTCATACGCATTCATACACCAGTGTGAGTGACACTGGAGGCAAGGTGGGTGAAGTGTCTTGCCCAAGGGCACAACAGCACATGGCTGGGACTAGGATAGGGTTTTAAGAGAGTAGGTATTATTGGATGCTGCTAAATTTTATTTAATTTTTTTCTGTATTCCCAGGTGCATGAGGTGCAGGAGCCGGCCCAAGTGAAAAAGAACAAAAAGAAAACCAAGACAGATGTGAAACCAGTCCAACAAACAGCTGCAAGTGAGGGGAAAGAACCTGATGACGGTAAGATTCATTTATTGCTAGGAAAATAATTACTAATAATTACTTGTTCTTCATTTCATCTCCTCTCCATATTGAGAGTTTCACATTGAGTTTTAAAACCTACATAGTGTCATACCTGTCTGTCATTCTGGTGCATGTATCAGCCTACTTGAATATTGTTCCTTGATTTATACTTCTTCTTTTTCCACAAGGTGCATGGGAGACCAAAGTCAGTAACCGAGAGAAGAGGCAGCAGCGCAGGAAGGAGAAGGGCCCCGAGGATTCTGGTGGCCCAGGATTTGTGGAGGTCCCCAAGGCCCATGTGGAGGCACCTGTAATAACAGCACTCGCCAACACTAAGAAGAACAGAGGAAACCACGGTGTGTAGTGAATATCAGGATGTACAACCTGAGCTTACTATTAAAATATGGGTGAAAAATATTGTTTATTTTGAAAAGCCCAAGTATCCCATCAGATGTAACATGTAATAAACATACCTTTACCATGTACAGTACATCATAATGTGAACAGTTCTCTCGTGATCAAACAAGAATTAAGAATTATCTTACAATAATGCATATTTCTCAACTATTTTATCTGCACTGGTTGTTTCAGAGTCCCATTATCCGAGATCTACTGGCAAGGGGGATGCAGGAAGTGGAGCTGGTAAGGACAAAGCTGAACCATTACTTTGTTTAACTGTGATTGGAGGACAACTGAGAATTGAGGTCTTGAGTGCCTTTCTTATTGTTCTGAGTAAAAAATGCTATATCTATGCCAACATGATATATCATATTCAGAGGTGATGTGGGATATATTTCAGGGATTTCATTGTAAGACTTAGGTGCAGCAGCCACCAAGAGATTTTGTACACCATGAAACACCTAGAATATTGAACCAAGGCTTGTGGTTTTTTTTCTTCCCATTGTATACAATTGGTCTGATTAGTTTGGCTTCCACAGTGCATTTCTGGGAATGGACTACTAGGTCCTGTCATCATCAGTTACATGTACTGCTCTTTGGCTTAGGTCACTCTGAAAGGTGTTGAAGTCTAGATCAAACAAAGTATAAGTGAAAGTGCCATAAAGTCAGGCCAGAGAGTAAAAACAAATGGAATCGACCAAGATATCAAATTGACATTTAAATGTATTGGTTGATTCACAGTATCATCTCACACAGTGATAACAGGCGAAAAATACCTTAAAAGCTTCCAGTGTCCTTTGGCCTCACAGTGTATTCTGTGTACAAATCAATTTTATAAATTCAGTTTTTCAGTTTGTTCAAGTTTAAGTGACAGTTTGTGCTATGTTTAGTCTCTCTCTCTCTCTCTCTCTCTCTCTCTCTCGTGCGCTCTCTCTCTATATATCTATCTATATATATATATATATATATATACACACACACACACAACCTATCTCAGTTTAATTGTTGTTTTCAATAAATTGCTTACTCATTTTTTTTTGTCTCACTCCCATTACTTCTTTTTCCATTTTGAAACTCTATTTAGAACCTTCTTAAGATCCAACAGTGCAAAATGTAAATTCTTGCAATTCTTTAACTGGATTCTGTATATATTCT